>LPNX010720204.1:89261-100770 GCA_001517045.1 Pseudotsuga menziesii | reverse complement strand
TGCATTCTTCCTTTAAAATCATAATGACTATGGGTGTTCTGTAATGACTTACAAATTGTCATTTATTACCCATTAAGTTCTCTCATCAAATACATTTAGACATTCCTTCTTTGGGTCCATTACACTCTACTAATATCTTGAAAAGATTTACCCTAGCCGGATACCCAAGAAAGGATACATTCCACACACTGAGGAGACCTAGCAAAACCTGTGAAAAAGTCATGAGTGTCATAATTAGAAATGCGTTCACCTTGATTATGTTAAACTTAAGCAACATCATATTCTACTAAATCTCATTTGTACTAGATTCAGTGAATTGTGGGTATCCTGGCATACAGGAATATTTTTCTTGAATGGACTTGTGTGGAAATGGTTATCTATACTCCTTGCTCCCTCCAAAAACCTTCACAGACAATGAAATGAATGTTAGTATCATTGGTCAGCCTACTGGTCTTTATAGGATAAGATAAAATACCTATATAAAATGACCAATCCAAGTGTGAAATTAATCATGAAAATAAGAAAAAACCCACGCATCTTCAGCTTATCATTAGACTGTATATTTAGAGATGTATGGAGCATAAAATCGGTCAACTAGTGCCAAAGGAATTTGCATATTATGTGCAATTTACGTAGGTCCTGATAGAAAAATTGCACGAAGGAATATTTAGCAGGCTAGCAAGTTGTTCTAGATGTCAAAAACTAATTTCAAAATGAACTCTCTTTCTTTTCTTTAAAAGAAAATTTTTGCAAGGATGAAAAGCAAACCTCCTGTCAAGTTCCACTTGCATATCAACTTCAGACAGAGGAATTCGAGGCAGGCATCCATCAATTACACACCCTACACCTCCACCATGGGATTCTCCAAAAGTTGTAACACGAAATAAAGTACCAAATGTATTTCCTGTACCGGCTCGTATCTTTGCCATTTTAAAGACAAAACCATAGCAAAATGAGGACAAATACATTATAGGTAATCCTCCTTGCAATTTGAGGAAGGATACAGGAAGCTTAAATTGCTAATTTGCTACTCATTAAGTCAGATACTTTCCAATAATAGATACAGATTTAAAAGACTTGGAGACAAAGTCAAAGAAAAATGAGGATAAATTCGTTATAGATAATCCTGCTTCCAATTTGAAGAAAGAAATAGGAAACCAAAATTGCTACTCGTAAAGTTAGAGACTTTGCAATAATAGTACAAATTTGAATGGCTTTAAAACTTTCTATGTCTCACTAATCTCTTCAACATGAAAATTAGTACTACATACACATGGTGAATATTCCATCAGTTAAACCTGCAATTCTAAGATGTAGATTTAGATCATAAACATATTCTTGCAATGTTTCTTGTGTGTTTAACACCAGGAAATCACAAAAGGGCTTTCATTGCCTACGCAGAACCCCCTTACACTTATGAACATGATTTATTTCAGTCCAGTTATGAAATTGTCTTCTCAAGTGAGTATTTTGCACAAGAAGAAATTTTAGACAGAAATTTAAAAAATTAACCTAGGCCTTAAACAATTGCTGAGTAGGGCCATTTTTTTAACTCGTGCACTTTACTTCAAACATTTTAACACTAACACAAACTAAATTCTTTGAAGAATTCTTCAATTCAGCTAGAATAGCAGCCTATCTTCAGTGTGCTCTGATTTACAATTATCTACAAAAACATAATAGAAAAAGTAAAAGGCTTCACAAACTGATATGCCACTCTCAAACTCCATACCCATTGCCATAATCCTTTTCTTTCCTAGCATACATCTGCCACCTAGCCTTAGGAGTGCCTCCCTTGTCTCTAAATCTCACTCTTACCTCAATAGATTAGCACCTTGACACACTTGACAGAAAATGAAATATAAGTCCATTCACAATATTCAGTTAGAAATCAAGGGAAAGTATATTTCACCAACAGTTATTGCCAAACCAAGACTCCTTGTTTTTTCTTTCCAGCCTGTGAAGGAAAGGAACTCTTAAAGAGAGGCATCCATCAGTTAAACCTGCAATTCTAAGCTGTAGATTTAGATCATAAACATATTCTTGCAATGTTTCTTGTGTGTTTAACACCATGAAATCACAAAAGGGCTTTCATTGCCTACACAGAACCCCCTTACACCTATGAAGATGATTTATTTCAGTCCAGCAGTAAAGAATGAAGGCTGCTATCTCTCATAAAATTCCCATGTTATGAAATTGTCTTCTCAAGTGATTATTTTGCACAAGAAGAAATTTTAGACAAAAATTTAAAAAATTAACCTAGGCCCTAAACAATTGCTGAGCAGGGCCATTTTTTTAACTCGTGCACTTTACTTCAAACATTTTAACACTAACACAAACTAAATTCTTTGAATAATTCTTCAATTCAGCTAGAATAGCAGCCTATCTTCAGTGTGCTCTGATTTACAATTATCTACAAAAACATAATAGAAAAAGTAAAAAGCTTCACAAATTGATATGCCACTCTCAATTCAGCCAGAATAGCATGATGTTTGAAGTTTGAACCCTAAAAATACCAAGAATAGACTATGGTTGAGCCTAATACATGGACAATTTAACCTCTTAAGACTCGAAACCATATCAAGGTAAGAACATAAGACATTTGACCTTAACCTGATCCTGCAGTGTAGGTCCTTGTTTGATGCATCCAGATTTCATTGTCATTTTGTAGTGTATGCCAATGCAATAATGTTATGCAATAATGTTATGAGGGAATTCTTAATTGGACAAGTTTCATTAATAGGATTGGTGGTATTTGAAGGGTTTTTTGTGAAATGGATAGAAGTATCCTAGTAAAGTCATTTCACAAAAACTATGAATGCCTGAGAACGGATCCTAGTAAAGTCATTTTGCTTAAGTTTTATTTGGGGAACACTGAGGACTCATTGATGTTGAACCAATCCAATAAAAATAGAGTACTGTGCTATGCATCTATTTCTCTAATCATCCGATATCCTCAATTAAAAAATGACAAACAACTATGCACAAAATGTCTTTATTACCTAGTACGAATGCCAGGTAAAATTCTTCGCCAAAAACTGTATGCAGCAGAAGAATATCATGATAAAAATAAGTTGTGATAAGTCTGTAAAAATAGTAAACTAACCTTTGTAGTGCCTGTGGAATTGATATACATGTAGATAGGCTTCTCAGGGTCATCATACTGCAGATAGAGTAATTCTGCCATAATTAATTCTGTCACAGCTGGTACAAGTGACATTCCCAAATAGACAATTCGACTTTTAAACAAATAGGATGCTAGATCTGGAGGTGGTTGCTCCCATGCAGTTCCTCTTTGAAAGGGAATAACCTTCAACAGTGAAATTTTTATCAGAAAACATGCAATGTGCACAAGTAACAAGTTGCAACCCAAATACTGATAGATAAATAACATAAGATCTAACAGCACATAGATCTCTAACTATTTATTTTGCAGATTACGTGAATAGAAATTCGTAACCAATCATTGCCATTCCTTACATTTCAAAAGATTGTTAATGCTAACATTTTCAATATAAATCATATAAAACACAAGACCTGTACCATTTAGTTAGGAATTGGTGACAATGTAGATTTTTGAAGTCATTGATGGTGTGAAAAGATCTCACACTTGGAAGTGATGGCAAAATTAATGGAGACTTTATTACAACAGCATAGACATTAATTGCCCACTTACACTCGGCCACCTATTTAGGAACCAAATGGTGCTCGGAAAGGATGCAGGGCTTTATGTTTTTAGATAAATTGCATCCTGCATGCCAAAAAGTTGTATTCTTAGTAATTAATTGTGTCTACAACCCTATCACTAAAAAATTGGATAGGGTGGGTACGACATGTGGTTGAATTCAGGTGATCACAGGCCTCCTGGGAAGCAAAAGTATTACAAGCATAGCTAGAAGCAAATGGGAACAAGGTTTGGAAGCACCTACTTTTTCCAAAGACATCTCCCCAGTGCTGCATGGAAGACTACTCACGACAACTTGATTAAGGAATGGCATGAACATCCTCTGTAACAAGAGGCAGAGAATCAACTAAACATCTCTTTCTGGTTTGTCCATTTGTCAAGGAGATATGGCTGAGGACTTTGACGCTTTCTTAGTTCCAATCTACTCTGAAGATTGCACCTATGGATCTACTAATTTTGGATCCTGCTGTGAATACCATCCCACCAGGACTTTGGAGAATTCAGTTCAATGGAGCAACAAAGAAGAATCATGGTACTGCTGAGGTAGGTCATGATTTGTGTCATTCAATTGGTCTCGTTTCTAGCCTTCGTACTCCTTGGACAGGTGGTTGTTTGTGTCATTCAGTTTGTATTGTTTTATTGTCATGCATGGGGGGGTTTACTTGCATTCCCCATAATGTAATAGAATTTAGATCTTTGGCTAAGACCTCAGGTTGGTAACATCTCTTTCCCCACAAAGGTTAATCCTTTCTATGAGAACACCTCTGGTACAAACTTGTAAAGTTATATCAAGTAATGGTTATGATTCTATACTACTGATGCATTGATTATCTGCAAATAACTTTATCCATTGACATCAGGTAATAGCTGTTAATGTTATCAACGAATGAATTAGTCATTGGGATTAAATAATTTCTTTAACTCTCAAATACTTAAGGGGTGGGTTATTCTTAAGGCATAGTGCATGGCTGTCTTTAATTTTATCATTGCATTCCATCATTTCTCTTATTTTGATTTCATGTCTGCACATGATTGGTCATTATACTGATTATGATGTGTCAATTATCTTTATTCACACTATGATGGGCATTTATCCATCAAATCCCATCCAATTAATTTCTTGTTGTAGCAGTCACTCCAACATGTTATTTATGTTCCATCATGTGGGTGACTGTCATAGTTTACAAATTACAAGGCATGCCAGAATCAAATAATCTGATGGATAGTAAAAAATTTGGAGTATGCACCATCAGTTGTACTTGGATACTTTTGCTCACTTTATGCATAACTGCCAAATCAAGAACAAGATAGCTAAGATGATCATTAATAATGTAGGTCAGAAATTCTGATTCTCAGTGGCCAGTTGATTGCTATATGTGCACATTCCACTGGTTGAAAGAAGTTGTTATAGGCAAAGGTGTAAGGATTCCACAGGTTCCATGTCTAAACTGTAGAGAGAAGGTATAAATCCCAAAAATAAAATCTTGTGAAACAGCTGGCAAGCAATAACTAGGTTTCTATTTCATCTAAATCCATACTCCCAAAGCTTCTATAAACTCCTTCAAAGAAAATGTTTAAGAAACATGGTTGGTAATCCATATACATTTGTTTAGCGACTTTTCAAAGATATCTTGGCAGAGGTGTTTAAAATGGTGCTGTATTATCCACTTTCTAAGATGAGAAATTAGTGTCCAATTGATGCTCCAGTGGGGCATATTTATTCCTAAACAGTATTACAAAACCTGCCAGGTTTGAGTTAGGTTCATAATTCAAACCAGACTCAGCACATACAACAGGTCAAGTTGACCCACTGACAACACAAGCTCACTGTCTACAAGCATAAGAGGGAGACTTTGACCCACAAACTCAATGGGAGGCGTAACATACTGAAGAGACGAGTTTTGACATCTTTGTTAATATCCCACTCACTATTTGTATTGATAAGTATTACGTCAAAGCCATCCCATAGGCATAAAGGCTGTAACTATATCAATAAGAACTAAATCCCTAAAATTTTATACAAATGCAAAATTTTTGGCACAATGTTGTATATTGGAATTACTATGCTTGAAGGAAGTTGTTATGGACAGGCTGAGAGATAACTTGAGCTCTGTAGATAGAAATACCCACCTATGAAACACAACTGGCAATGGAGGATCAGGTCTGTATTTCTTCTTAGGTCATTCTTCCAAAATTATCTTTAATCTCCTCTCAATAAATTAGTTAAGAAATCAAGGTTGGTTGGCTGAGAACATTTTGTCTAGTCAAGAACTAGCTAGCAGAGATATTTCTACTGGCATTGAATGTTCCAGTTTTGAGAATGAGAAGTCAGTGTCTAACTGATGATCCCATTGGCCATAGTTGATTCTTCGAATGTTTACAAAACTCACCAGGTTTGTCTCAGACTCATGATTTAAAAATCCTTCACATAAAACAAGCCAAGATCACTCAGTGACAAGTCAAGCTCACTCCCCATAAATCTGGCTCATCAATTTCCAGCTCCACTCGCAAGTACTCATGGGTCAAACTATTTTTTATGGGAGAAAACATGTATTGATGTCTATAGTGGCAGAACTCATACAGCCATGTTTACAAAATCCCAAATTTACAATCATAAACTCAGCATAAATATATTCAATACTCTAAGAGCCTTCAATCCACAAAACATAGAAAACTAGCTAATACTAAGTTAATATAATCCTGATCCATACATAGCCTCAAAACTATAAACTAGACAAAACATCACAAGATAATTTCGGAACAGAGATTTCCCAACAACTCTCATTTGACAGTCAGATGAGAATCTTGCTTAGTGAATCATTGGCAACCGAACAGGTCATCCACCAAGAGCTCTACTTCAACGATAGTTGCCTGCTGATAGCTGGGCAAATTGTCCATAATAAGTTCCAGATTGATAAGCACTTTCATTTTGAATTCTCCATCATTTTACCATGAATCAATGATGCTCTCAATTCCAATGTCAACCCCAATTGGTACAAGGCACTGCACATTTCCTACTTAAACCAGTTCTCAGCCTCATCTCTCTCTCCAATGTTGGTCCTAATTTGTTTGATGGTATCAGGTATACACTCATCTGACAATCTTTTTTTAAAGCACCTAATCAAGGCCAGGGGTATCAATTCAGATCCACCCTGTTGATCAATGAATCCATTGAGTGAGGGTCAAGCAAAAACTACTGTCTGCTGTACAATGGACCACCTTGACTGCTTGAAGACTCATCCAAGGCTGGCCTCAACATCGAGATTGATGCTCTAGAGAATAATGATGGACATACAGCAGGGTACCACAGAATGGGGAGAAAACACATGACAGAGAAGGGTAGGAGGGACAAGGCAGATCCAAACAAGGGAAATGGGAAAATAAACATAAGACAGTGAAAAGCAATATAAAATAAGTCAGGTGAATGGTGGGAACCAATGAAAGGCTCTGTTAGCCTATAGACAATCCGCAACTTGATTGGCATTCTTTCTCAAACATAAAATTTACACTCCCAAACATTTGTTAAAACCAGATCCAACCACAACATACAGCTAAGTTTTTACAAGTTATCCACGGCCTGAAATCACCATCAAAAATAATTTCTTAATGCCTTGGTTGAGAGACTCCCTCATCCCTGTGCTAAGAGCTAGAAGTTTAGCCCAAATGTTAGTCTTAGGTTCTCGGAATGCATAGAAGATTCATTTATGCAAGGTTCATGGTATCTGTATATCCGAATTAGTCCACTAGGCTACAGTTTCCATTAGAGGCACCACCACAAAGTGAATTTGGCCATTGGCAGTGGATACCATGGTAGTTTTTGGATCACTATTGACTCCTCAAAGTTATGTCCTGTTAGTAGTAGTAGGTAAAATAAGACATCAAGATTATCCCTGAAGAACAAGAAAGAGAGAAAACTCCAAAAATATATAACCATCGTGACTTGCTCTGTTTATTCTCAAATTTACAAAGCAAAATATAAAATAAGATTGACACACTATGAAGCTAATAGATCACTCTATCAGATATTGATGTTAAGGAAGCTGGTGCTTTGCCATGGAGTCCTGAATTGGGAAGAGACAAGTTGCTTGAAATTGAATACTTCATAAGTTTTAGTAGAATTCTGTGCCATAATGTTCATTTTGACCAAACATGATGAGCATGTAAACTCCTAAGAAATGGAAGAATTACCCAATAACCCAAAAAATAACAATTTCAAAAGATCACGTAGAACCAGTTATGACCTACTATTTTCTTATACAGATAAATTATCCCTTATATTGGAGAGAGGGATTATTGTATGGAGCAAGGCATACTGCATCGTTCCAGAAGATCCAATCATACTTGGGCAGATTCTTTCAGACTTCCAGGAGCTTACTCCAGCTGGGGGGCCTGTTCTTATCAACAATATTGCTCTCATCAATAAAATCATACCGATTTCTGTCATCATAGCTTCTTTTGTTGGGCTCAACCAATTTCATAAGCCCCTGAAAGGACCTTGCAGGAATGGTCCCAGACTCATCCGAGCAAGTCACCATCGCAATCCTAAACCTCTTCAGACTGTCCTTGTCTGCAGTTGAGGTCTCAAAGCACTTCCTGCCTAGATTGTTGGCCCTTAACAGAACAACCCCGGTGCCATGTACCAATAACAGGGACACAATGAAAACAGCCAACAGACTGAACATAACAGGACAAAAAACCCTCTCTGATAAGATCCAGCACCGGTGCTTTATATCTGGGCCCCCCTTGAACGAATCCTGCATAATGATGCCTATGTAACCCCTTGAAGAATGCTTCCCACCAGGTGAAATCCCAACCCTCCTCTGCGGACAAAGGGCAGAAACCCCTCCCATTCCCATTCTAAATCTCACAGATAGCACTTCTCTACTGCACCCAGAGCTTCTTGTGATGCCGATTTAACAATATAAGCAAAAACCCAAAATAATCTTGCGGTTCCCGACTGGCTTTTACCTCCAATTCAATCTTGTTCATAAACCCCGTTGTATCAGAAACAACACGATCAACAGTTCCTTAATGCCCCGGTCTCATAGCTATGAGGAAGTCATCCGCATAACGTGTATATTGAACAAATGGGAAGTGTTTTGACAAACTCTTTTCTCTTTCAATTGTGAAAAATATGTTCAATGTATTTTATACCATCAACGAATATTATATCATCATGTGAGGGATGGGACCATGTACTAATAACCATGTGTTTTCCTAAGAGGCATATAACCTCATAAATTGTCTAGCCTCTTAGTTAACCTTTTGTGGCAATAATAAGAAACTAACATTATTTTGATATGATATTCAACAATAGGATTTTGAAAAATTAAAGAAGTAACAATGCTTTGAATCAATCCTTCTTACACTGATTCTCACTTAGTAATTTCATATCAATACTATTATGCCTAATTTTGTAAAGAGAGAAGTTATTATGTAGCATGGTCACCCTATTCATAATGATTTTGATTCAAGGAATTTTAATGATGCAATATGGAATATTATTTGATGTATGGCAAGAAAATATGTCACAAGGAAAAAATACTCACAACCAAGGGAAAGCCCTACTTTGAAATGTCTTCATTGTCGAGCTCTTTCCTTGATTTAAGGGCTTCCTTTTCTTGGATAGTTTCTAAGGTTACAAATTGGTTTTGACTCGGGTCTTATTTTGTATCATTTATGGGTTTGGGAGTACCATGTTTTTCTCCCTCTATTCAAGGATCTAGATGCTTTTTGAAACTCTTATTCATTCTGCTAGGTTGGGGGTAGGTTCTTTGGGTAGTTCTTGTTGAAATGACTACAATCATGACAACTATTGCACTATAATGGCATATGTTCATAGTGGAATGGTTGCACAAGGGTCTATTTGTTGATTTTGGAGCTCTATCTCTCATGGGAGCTCTTCTTCAAGTTATACTTCAATGTGAATTCAAGCACAACTAAAGAACTTCGGTCTTGGATCAACTCTATCAACAACTCTTCTTAACTTATTCCATTTTTCCTCAAGGCTCTTAATGCATAGTTGTTAAAAGAGATATGTGGCAATCTCTCCCACACTAAAACATATGATGGAATCTCCTATTTTAGCTCAAAATCTAGACACCATTGATTAAGATGCATGTGTGTTATTGAAATCCATTTTTTTCTAGGTGAGAATAACTCTTTGAGTGCCGTCGCTTAAGCATGGCCCTCTCACCTTTTGTAGATTTTTCGAAAATCACTTTGAAGATATCATTCTTCATGTGAAGATTTGAGTCGACCAAAAAATATCAATCAAATGCTTTGAATTTAATTAATGGTTAAAAATATTGAAACGACCAATTATATAAAATATATGAAATTTAATTTAATTATTTAAATTATATATAAAAATAAACAAGGTAGATAACAATTCATTAATAAGGGATGCGCCGTCTCTTAAGTGACGCTTTCTAGGATAGCCGTCGCTTAAGCGATGCTTATGAGCCTAGCCGTCGCTTAAGCGTCGCTTAAGACCACAATTTAAAAAAAAAAAAATTTAACTTTGTGATTTTTGGTAGGTTTAAAAGAAAAAATCCACGCGTCGTCGGAAGTAACCGTCGGATTTTGGATCGAAATGTAGTAGTGTTACCATCCCCAAGCCAATGGAAAAGTGGAAAGTACCAATAAACTTATTGAAGCTATCCTTACTAAAACAGTCAAAACCATCACAGAGACTAGGCTGACAAGCTTCTGGAAGCACTGTGGGAATATCGCACTAATTGGCATAGTACTACAGGATTACTCCCCTACGACTTAGTGTATGGTAAGAGTGATGTCTTCCCTATCGAATTCAAAATCGAAACTTTGAGGATGGCCATGGATGTAAACTTGGATGTAACAGAGGCACAGAAGAGTAGATTGAATCAATTAAATGAACTTGATGAAAAATGTATAGTTGCAGTGGATCAAACATCATTGATTTAGTAGCATTGATTGAAATGGCACGATTGGTTCATCAAAAAGAAAGTCTTCTATGAAGGAGACTAGACATTATTATTCAACTCAAGGTTCAAAAGGGACTTCAAGGGTAAGCTACGCACAAGATGGTTGGGTCGATATCAGATAGATAGAGTGTTTGATAATGGTACATTTTGCTTGGTCACCATCGACGAAAACCATACACCATTATTTTCTAATGGTCACAAGATACAACTGTACCACAAACCAATTTCAAGGAATGCATTTATTTCATAGGTTGCAGCTGATCTGGAATACTAGCCAGTGCAAGGGAAAGAGTCTTTCTCTACCCCTGTCAATCTTTAGAAAGTCACTGTGACTTCCACACAAAAAAAATTTGTACATAAATAAATTGATGTTTGTTGTTTTTATTTCTTTTTGCTTTGTTTTCCTTTATGCTTGATTGTTTTTGAAGAATCTTTGCAAGAACCAACTTAGGGAGAAATGGTCATGACTGGGCCTGACGACTGAAACCCCTATTCCAACTTCCTTCTTTGGAAAAAAATCTCCATGAAGAAGAATATAATTTGATTAATGAACACTTCTACGCAGCTGCTACTCTGTAAAATATGCCCATTTTTTCGTTCCATGTAGCTGCGACTCCGTAAAACATGCCTATTTCTCGTTTCACATAGCTACGACTCCGTAATAACCTTCCTATTTTTATGTTCTGCACAGCTACGACTCTGTAAAATCCTTCCCATTTTTCCGTTCTGTGCAACTACGACTCCGNATGATGTCATCATCACATTTTTTCAGGTATTTCTTGTTTTTGGGGTAGTGGGGTCCGTCAAAAGTATGCAGTGTGGGTACTCGTTGGATGCGAAATCAAATTCCGCATCCAAT
>LPNX010720204.1:25889-89125 GCA_001517045.1 Pseudotsuga menziesii | reverse complement strand
AATAATAAAATAATGGTTAAAATAATAAAATAATATTAATTAATTTTGGAGGAAGAAAGAAAAAAACTACTTTTTGTGTTCGTATTTTTGACATATCTCCGTGTGTTTTTACTCAAATTTCGATCGGGAGAGCTTGTTGGATGCGGAATTTGATTTCGCGTCCAACGAGTACCCACACTGCATACTTTTGACGGACCCCGCTACCCCAAAAAACAAGAAATACCTGAAAAAACGTGATGATGATGTCATCATCACATTTTTTCAGGTATTTCTTGTTTTTGGGGTAGTGGGGTCCGTCAAAAGTATGCAGTGTGGGTACTCGTTGGATGCGAAATCAAATTCCGCATCCAATGAGCTCTCCCGATTGAAATTTGAGTAAAAACACAATGAGATATGTCGAAAATACAAACAAAAAAAGTAGTTTTTTTTAATGACAAATATGCCAATTCAACCATTATGGTTGACTTATTTTATTGAAATTCTATTGGTTCTTGAATTCCAACTCACAAAAACTTATTTTGGCACGTTTTCTTATAAGGCCCATTTTAGACCCCAAATTTCCTCTAATGAACCTTCCCATTTTTTCGTTCTGTATAGCTATGAATCTATAAAATCCTTCCCATTTTTTTGTTCTGTGCAGCTGCAAATCCGTAAAAACCTTCCCATTTTTCCATTTCGTGCAACTACGACTCCGTAAAACATGCCTATTTTCCGTTCCGCGCAGCTGCGACTCCGTAAAACTTACCTATTTTTCTATTTCACACAGTTGTGACTCCACCAATTCTAGCAGACCTTTTCTATTTTTTGCGGCTACGACTAAGCTAATTTTAGCATAATTTTCCTATTTTTCACAGCTACAAATCCTCCAGATTTATCCATAGAAGGGCTGTAACTCCTCTAGATTTGTCTGAAATTTCTGCCGCCCATGATTTTGTTGATTCTGACTCACCTCACGACTTCAATTATGTTTTCATCAAATTTGAAAAGATAGTTTTTGGCTCACTGGAAGGAACATCATTACAACACGTGCGTAATTATGTTTAAAATTAATGGCAGCATTTGACACTCTGTATTATCTTGAGAAGTCGCGGATTATTACATAATTGCTAAGGTATGGTTTCGATTATTTACATGATTAAGAATTAAGTATATTTACAAAAATAATCATTCTCGCCTTTTCATACCTGTCATTGTACCCACGCTTTGTTAACTGACCATCTGCACGATCTTATGGGTACTCGAGCTTATCTCACGGTCGTCAACATTTTTCTAATTTGGGGCCAAATATTACTAATGATTCCCTACTCCCGACTATCTTAACTTTCCTAATTTGCTCAACCCCAACATTAGTTGTTCATGAATTACTCTGTGTTTTAACCTCCATTACTGGGCCTGTAAATTATTGAACTGATACCAGCATCCAGAAGGAAAGGAACCATGGCTATCCTAGCCATAAACAAACCCACAAACATGTAGGAATTGTGCAGAAATGCTGAGGTTTTTTCCATCTTCGCAGCTACTGGTTGGACTGAGTTTTTCCAATGATTAAGTGGTTTCCACCAAGAAATAGTTTTGCAGTTCGCTTTGAATCTCACAGAAACCCATTCAGAGGTCAGGGGTTTACATATACAAGTTATTGAGGAGATTGTAGCAGAGGTCATGGGCCTTCCTCCAAGTGGAAGATCCTGGTTTGGAAGACGAATTCGAAATGCTGCTACAATGGAGGAGTTTCTACTACCCGATGAATAGGTCTGCCAAGCGAAGAGGAGGATACCATTACAGTCACTGCCTCATCCCTGGAATGCAGTGGTGGTCTTCTTGAAGAAGTGCATTACATGTGAAGGTAGATATAAAAATGTGTATTTCTTTGACTTCCCTTTACTGTCTCATTTACGCCATAGGGATTTAATCAATATGCCCTTTTATCTATTTAAATACTTGCATCATATGGCGGGATTTGTGAAATCGACCAGACACGCATACTCGTCCCTTACCTATCACAGCCTGATTAAATTGCTCATCTTAAGGGTTTTAGCTCAGAGAAACCAAACATGGGAAAAATTTACTAGCCAACCTAAAATAAACCAGGGACCTATACTTTTTCCTCGTGTTCCAATAGAGTATGAAGCGCCTACACTCTTGATTGGAGTTCAAACACATGAAGAAGAGGAGGCACCAATTCATTTGGGGATAATGGCAAAAGAACAGGAGGACCGGATTCCCTCCAATTCAATTGGGGGGGAGTGTAATACCCTGATTTTGACCCCATTTGCATTTAAATATTATGTTGGAAATAATCATGGTGTGGAGCTAGGAAAACACCCCACTATTGGTTTAGTGTTTATGTTTCAGCAATTAAGATGTGGTCGATGGTAATATTTTTTATTTCCTAGCTGAACATTAAAAAGCTAGACATTGTGTTAAAATTTCAATTTTAATTAAAAACCCAAAGTCGGTTATGTCAGAGAAATTAAATGAGATGGGGGGCATGATTTTTCCTAAGGATGGGGGAGTGGGGGATTGGAAGAGTGGGGAAATTCAAATTGGGCAGAGCCCACTTTGGGAAAAACTTTTTTTGAATTTATTGGGGAAAGAAAACACCAAAAACGACCACCTTTCCCTCATGCAGCAGCATTTCACCTTCCCTCACGATTTGGATTGAACAAAAAATGTTTTTAGAAACCCAATTGAGCATTCACACAGCATCAAGCAAGCAAAAAGGATTCTGAGTCTGAACCCTTCACGATTTTCCCATGTTCAGTAATTTGTTCCTTCACATTTTTGGTTTTCCTCTATGGATTGTTTTTCTTCACGTTTTTTCTTGTCTACTAGTCATTTTCTTGAACCCTATTTCCCAGTAGTTGATTTGGGGTCTTTGATTTGAAATACTGGCAATGTTTTCATTTTTTGGTATTTTGCAGTAGTCAGTTTGGCATCAACAATGTTCAAAAATTTGTAAATTTATATGTGTGTACATAATCCGTAGCATCTACTACGTTTTGATAAATCCTAGGACTGATATTACTGTGTGTGCATCCACGTTTGGAATTTGAATAGATTGAAGGAATGGAAATAGAGTCTAGACTTGCTTGATAAACCTAGTGTGTGAAAGAACCTCACAAACCAATCTAGAAGGCAGGTTTTCTTCTTTGCATGCCCTGAATAGCACTAGAAGGGAAGGCATGGTCCGAGCTACTATATAGCAGAGAATGGAATGCTTCCTTGTGTTGGGTGTGTAATTGTTTAGAAATCAGGCTAGATCCGATGTGGGTGTTTCTAGCTTTGGGGTTGAGCTCACTAGCTTAGCAGTCAGTCTTTCCACCTCCTTGACAGCCTGATAAACCTAACTAGAAGGATGGCTTGGCTGGTAGTTTGATAAACCCATTTTTTGGCTTGGTTGTGTCTCATGTGAATTTGGCTAAGTGTAAGCCACTACCTATGTAAGTCTGTTAAACCCAACTGTGTTGGATTGACTAAATTTTAATTGTATCCTTGGATATGGGTGAAGTCTACTAGTGTTCCTTATTCCTTGGGGAAGATCATGCCCAGCTCGAGGGTGGCAGTGTTGCTGAGAGATTAAAGAGCACGCTAGCCTATGGTTGAGTGGAACGTTGCAACGACATAGCTGGTTGCGGGATGAGTTTCTTTCAAAGATAAGTATTCTGGTGTATTTAAGTTCTGCAACTGTATTTGCTTATGAAATATTATGAAAATATCATGAACATGTTGAATGCATTGACTGAATGATTTTTCTTCCACTGTATATATCATGTACATTCCATTATGCATCTGTTTATACTTATGAATGTTTTATTTCAAAGCAATTTATAGATGTATGTATTATGTTCATGGGGCTTAGATTTCCCAAGTTGATAGAGGTTAGTTGCATCCTCTCCATCGAGTAAGGGTTGGGGACTTGACAGTGTGGTATCAGAGACTTAGGTTGTAGTATTGGATCTCTATGGGACAAGGTTGAGCAGCTAACAGAGGTAGAATTACCCCTATGTTCAACAGTCAGAAGACAGAGGAAAAAAAAAAAATTAAAATTCTTCTAAGTATGAATTTTTTCTAAGTGTTGAGCACTTTTCCTTGGAGGCTGAGAAAGCCAAATGTGAGCCATTGTAGCATCTGGGGTGGCTAAAGGAGAGTCGCAACAATAGGAATTTTTTCACAAATGATTTGTTGTAGCAGCTGGGTTGCCAAGAGAGAGAAGATAAGTCGACTGTGTTTCCATGTTCATCGCCGACGCAACGGACGAAACAACCAAATCTTGCCGATGGATAGAAAATTTTCAGAAATTTTTTAAGTGATTGTGAAGAGGATGGATTTTGAGAACCAAGCCTCAACAGTAGGCAGAAGTTGGGCTTGAAGCCGCAACAACAAAAGAAAGCTAGGGCTCGAGCTGCAACGGTGGGTAGAAACCAAGTTTTTCACCGCTGAGGGAAAGAAAATTGACTAAGTGTTGGCTTGGCGGTGACAAGCAAAAGAACATCGAGGCCGCAGTTACGGATGGAAGTTGGGGAAAGAGTTGCTATGTGGTGGAAGAAATTTGAAGGTCGAGCCGATGTGCAGTGGAAGGAATTTGAAGATCGAGCTAATGTGCGGTGGCAGAAAGTTGAAGAAAGAGCTGCAATGGCGAAAGAAAGATGAAGATGGAGCCGATGAATGTCGAGTGAGTCAAGCCGACGAGCATCGGGTGAGTCAGCTGACAAGCTATAGGTGGATGACGAGGAAGGATACACCATGTTAGAATAAATTCAAGAATGGAGCCACTATGGTGGATGAAAAATGAGGATCGAGCCACTGTAGCGGGTGAAAGTCAAAAAACTTTCCAGTGCAGCGGGTGAAAATTTTGAAATTTTCACTGAAACAGAGTTTTGACAGGGATTTTTAGCAGGTTTTCAATGGGATTTTCAGGGGTATGAAAAGTGAAAAATGGCAGTCCGTTCATGCACTATATTTCCCCCTTAACCCTCGTCATCCCCTTTAGACAGTCGTTCTTTGTGAAAGAAAATTTTGTGTTTTGGGAAAAATTGTCAATGTATGATTTTCCAATTGAAGGTAAGTAGTTGTGAATTTATGAGAATTCTATAAATTTATAATTTAACAAACTATGTTATTAACACATTTTGCAGAATCATAGTCACCTTCAAAAGCAGCATCCCAGATAGTTCATTTGGGTAAAGTGAGTTGTGGTTCAGCCATGAGAATTGACAACATGCATGATGATGTACAGAACCCCAATGAGTATGAGGAATATGCTATGGGAGAAAATGTCCAAGTTGGAAATGCTGAAACAGAATCTAATGGGAGAAGATTGTAAGAGACTCCCCCAGATTTTACAGCCATCATGAGAAGCCTAATGGTGGATATGTAGAGTTACAGGGAAGATAATGAAATATTGGTTAAGGCTTAAGAGGAGTAGAATCAATTGAATGCAGCCATCCTGCAAAATTTGACAAATATTCAGAGAAATATGAACTCTAGGGACCGGATAGAAAATCCAGAATGGAGTAAGAACACTGCTAGAAGAAGAAAGAGATCACCTAGTGAGTCATATGAATTTGAAGGTTCCACTAGAGATTCAAGTTCTTCTTCTCACAAGAATCAGAGAAGGAGGCACTACCAAAACCACTCACGAGATGAATTCAGAAAGGAAAGGCCGCCTACCTTCAATGGTGAGGTAAAGACTGGCCAAGAAGCTGAAGCTTGGCTTCTGGGAATGAGGAAATATTTCCAAGTCCAAGATTATTCTGGGAATATGAAAGCTAGAGTAGCCATTTTCAATTTGATCGAAAGAGCATCCATATGGTGGGAGCATTTCAAACAAGTAAAGAAGATTAATGAAAGGAAGATTGTGTGGAAGCAGTTCCAAAAGTATTTCAAGGAGAAGTACCTCTCTGACAGGTACTATGATGACAATATTAAAGAGTTCCATGACCTGAGATGGGATAGGAAACCATGGAGGCATATGCAAATAAGTTCTTGGAATTGTTGAGGTATGTCAGGTATACAAAATATGAGAAGGTGAATATCTAGAATTTTATTAGTAGATTGCCTCAGTCCTATAAAGACCGAATTGAGTTCTATGAACCTAGGGATCTGGGAGAAGCAATAAGAAAAGCTAAGTATTCCTACGAGCAAAGCAATAGCAAACTGGATTACCAAAAAACATGGAAGGACAAAAGGAGTGAGAAGTATGACCAAAGTAAGAAAGGTTACAAACCTTCTAACTTCAGGAATCAACAGAAGCAACTAGCATAAGTTGAGAAGCAGTCAACTAAAGTGACGGGAGAGAAGCAAAAAGATCCACAGCAGAACAGAGGACCACTCCAATGTTGGAAATGTGGAGGACCCCACCTGTGTAAGTACTGTCCACTTGAGAATGAAAATGCAAGGCCATCATACAATGTTCAAAAGGCAAAAACAGTGGGACAAGTAGGAAGGGCCGTAACTATAATTTATGCAGCACTGGAAGATCATCAGGCATATCACTAGTCAATGGTGGTTCTAGTTCCAGGTAAGATTGTTGAGCAATCTATTTCTATTTTGATTGACCCTAGTTCTACTAATAGTTATATTTCTCCTAGAGTAGTGGAGGTTTGTGCTCTTAGGAAGGTAAAGCATAGAAAGTCATGGTTAGTTCAGCTAGCCACTGTAACTAAGAGAAAAGTTAATGAAGTGGTGGAGAAATGTCCATTAGTAATGAATGGATTGATCACTTGGGTAGATCTGAATGTTCTGCCACTTGGTTCCTATGATGTTCTCATTGGAATGGATTGGTTAGAATCTCATAGAGTGAAGCTTGACTATTATAATAATAATTTTGAATGCATGGATGAATAAGGGAACCCAGTAGTGGTAAGAGGCATTCCAAAGGTAATCTTGATGAGGCAGATTTCAGCAATGCAGTTAAAGAAGTTTTGTAGAAAAGGTTTTCATTTGTATGCAGCCCATATTGAGGAAGCAACAGAGAATGAAACTCCTAGTTTGGAATAATATCCTATGCTGCAATACTTCAAGGATGTTTTTCTTGATGAGGTTCCAGGACTTCCTCCAAAGAGGGCCATAGATTTCACAATTGAACTTGTTCCAAGAGTAGCACCAGTGTCAAGGGAACCCTACAGAATGAGTACACTGGAAATGTTAGAGCTGAAGATGCAGCTGCAAGAATTGTTGGATTAAAATTATATCAGACTGAGTGTGTCTCCTTGGGAAGCAGCAGTTCTGTTCGTAAAGAATAAAGATGGCACACTCAGATTTTGTATTGATTATAGGCAGCCGAATAAAGTCGCGGTGAATAAAAAATATCCCTTTCCAAGAATTGATGACCTCTTTGATCAAATGAAAGGAGCAAAGGTATTTTCCAATATTTACTTGAGGTCTGGTTACCATCAGGTGAGAATCAAGGATGAAGACATTCATAAGTCATCCTTCAGAACAAGGTATGGACATTATGAGTTTGTAGTGGTACCATTTAGACTCACAAATGCACCAACAACATTTATGTGCCTTATGAATAGTGTCTTCAGTAGGTATTGGGACAAATTCATTCTTGTTTTCCTTGATGACATTCTTGTTTATTCTAATAATAAAGAAGAGCATGATGAGCATTTGAGACTAACATTGAAATTGCTCAGAGAACATTAGCTGTATGCAAAGCTGAGCAAGCGTGAATTCTATAGGGATAGAATTCAGTATTTGGCCACATTATTTTAGAGGAGGGTATATCTGTAGACCCCAATAATATTGAAGCTATTAAGAATTGGCCTACTCCAAAGAATGTGACAGAGGTAAGATATTTTATGGGGCTTGCAGGATATTATAGGAGATTCATTGAAGGATTCTCCAAGGTTGCACATGCTATCACTTCTTTGAAAAGGAAGGGGATAAAATTCGAATGGAACTCGAAGTGTGAAGAAAGTTTCAAGTAGTTAAAGTATCTTCTCACAAGTGCACCAGTATTGAAAGTTGCAGACCCAGAGAAAGATTTTGTGGTATGTACGGATGCAGGCGGTCAAGGACTTGGAGGAGCTCTTATGCAAGACAACCACGTGATATGTTATGAGCCATGAAAATTAAAGGAGTGTGAAAAGAACTATGCCACTCATGATCTAGAACTTGCAACCATAGTACATGCTCTCAAGATGTGGAGACATTATTTGATGGGAAGAATATTTGAGCTAAGGACAAACTATTGTGGTCTAAAATATTTGTTTCATCAGCCTACTCTGAATTCTAGGCAAGCGAGATGGTTGGAGTTTTTATGTGAGTTTGATTTTGAAATCAATCACATAAAAGGAAAAGAGAATAAGGTAGCTGATGCACTCAGCGGGAAGGTGCAGGAAATGTATGTGGCATCTCTTAGTATTTGACAATCCAATTTGAGGCAGCATTTTGCTAATCATGTTGTTGAAGATGAATTGTATGCACAGGTCAAGGACAAGTTGCAGCAGCGAAGCCTTGAAAAGAAGTATGAGGGATATAAATTGGAAGAAGATGGACTTCTTACCTATAAGAACAGAGTCTATTTTCAAAAGGTAGCATATTTGAGGAGGGTTGTTATGGATGAAATCCATCAAGCTCCATATTCTGGTCATCTAGGATATCAGAAGACGATTTCTACAGCTAGAAAGCAGTACTTTTGGCCAGGAATGAAAAAGGACGTGGCTAAATATATTTCAAGGTGCATGAAGTGTCAGTAGGTAATGGTTGAGTATCAACACCCAACAGGTTTGTTGCAGCCTTTGTCAGTTCCAGAATGGAAATGGGAAATTATTTCCATGGATTTTATTACAGGATTTCCAATGACTTGGAGACAGCATGATTCCATGATGGTTATGGTGGACAAGTTGACAAAGACAACACATTTTATACCGGTTAAGTCTACACATAATACTGATGACATTGCAAAGATATTCATGAAGGACATTTTCAAATCACATGGATTGCCTAAGGCAATAGTCTCTGACATAGATGTCAAGTTCACTTCCAATTTTTGGAAGGGGTTGTTTGCATATTTGGGTACAAAGTTGAATTTCAACACTACCTACCATCCTCAGATCGATGGATAGACTGAGAGAGTTAACCAAGTGCTAGAAGACATGCTTTGCATGTATGTGATGGACAAACCAACCAAGTGGGAATATTATTTACACCTGGTAGAGTTTTCTTATAACAATGGACATCAAGTGTTCTTGGGGATGAGTCCATATGAAGCTTTGTATGGCAGATGGTGTAGGACACTAGTGACTTGGGATAATCCAGTGAACATGGTTGTTGTTGGTCCAGAGTTGCTCAAGGAGATGGAGCAAGAAGTTGTAAAGATCAGGCAAAATTGGAAGGCATCCCAGGACCGATAGAAATGTTATGCAGATAAGCATAGGATGAACGGAGAATTTGGTGTTGGTGATCATGTTTACCTTAGAGTGAAGGAAAAGAAGATTTCCTTGAAGATTGGAAGTTGTGCCAAGTTGTCACCTGGATACTGTGCGTCGTTTGAAGTGCTTGAAAGAATAGGGCTAGTTGCATATAGACTTGCATTTCCTACTAGCACTAGAGCTCATAATGTTTTTCATGTTTCTTTGCTTAAGAAGTATGTACATGATCCTAACCATGTAATGAATTGGAATTTGATTAAGGTGGAACCAGAGGGAGAGTTCCAAATTGAGCAGATGCGCATCCTCGCTAGGAAGGTCACAATGCTCCAGAACTGAGCAATAAGATAGGTGAAGGTGCAATGGGATCATTACGATCCTGAAGAAGCTACAGGGGAGCTAGAGGATGCCATGCCACTGGCACATCCATTTTTGTTCGAATCTGTGGATTGCTGAGGGCAGTACTAGCAAGAATTTTCGTTCAATGTTGTACAACACCGAGGGCAGTGTTGTTGAAGGGGGAGGGAAATGTAATACCCTGGTTTTGACCCCATTTGCATTTAAATGTTATGATGTAAATAATAATGGTGTGGAGCTAGGAAAACACCCCACTATTGGTTTAGTGTTTATGTTTCGACAATTAAGATATGGATGATGATATTTTTTTATTTCCTACGTGAACATTAAAAATCTAGACATTGTGTTAAAATTGCAATTTTAATTAAAAACCCAAATTCAGCTATGTCAATGCAACTAAATGAGATGGGGGCATGATTTTTCCTAAGGATGGGGGAGTGGAGGATTGGAAGAGTGGGGAAATTCGAATTTGGCAGAGCCCACTTTGGGAAAAACGTTTTTTGAATTTCTTAGGCAAATAAAACACCAAAAACGTCCATCTTTCCCTCATGCAGCAGTGGTTCACCTTCCCTCACGATTTGGATTGAACAAAAAACGTTTTTAGAAACCCAATTGATCATTCACGTAGCAGCAAGCAAGCAAAAATGATTCTGATTCTGAACCCTTCATGATTTTCCCTTGTTCGGCAATTTGTTCCTTCATGTTTCTGGTTTTCCTCTGTGGATTGTTTTTCTTCTCATTTTTTCCTATCTACTAGTCATTTTCTTGAACCTGATTTCCCAACAGTTGATTTGGGGTCTTTGATTTGAAAGACTGGCAAACTTTTTTATTTTTTGGAATTTTGCAGCAGTAGGTCTAGCACCGGCAATGTTGGGAAATTTGTAAATTTCTATGTCCATACGTAATCCCTAGAATCTGCTACGTTTTGATAAATCCCAAGACTGAGATTACTATGTGTGCATCCATGTTTGGAATTTGAATTGATTGAAGGAATGGAAATAGAGTTTAGACTTACTTGATAAACCTAGTATGTGAAATAACCTCACAGACCAATCTAGAAGGCTAGTTTTCTTCTTTGCATGCCCTGAATAGCACTGGAAGGGAAGGCATGGCCCAAGGAACTGTGTAGCAGAGAAGCGAATTCTTCCTTGTGTTGGGTGTGTAATTTTTTATAAATAAGGCTAGATCCAGTGTGGGTGTTCATAGCTCTGGGGTTGATCTCACTAGCTTAGCAGTCAGTCTTTCCACATCCTTGACAGCCTGATAAACCAAACTAGAAGGATGGCTTGGTTGGTAGTCTGATAAACCCTTCATTTGGCTTGGTTTTGTCTGATGTGAATTTGGCTAAGTGTAATCTACTGCGAGTGTAAGTTTGTTAAACCCAACTATGTTGGCTTGACTAAATTTTAATTGTATCCTTGGCTATGGGTGAAGTCTGCTAGTGTTCCTTATTCCTTAGGGAAGATCATGCCCAGCTCGAGGGTGGTAGTGTTGCTGAGAGATTAAAGAGAAAGTTGGCCTATGGTTGGGTGGAATGTTGCAGCAAAATAGTTGGTTGCAGGATGAGCTTCTTTCAAAGATACGCATTCTGGTGTATTTAAGTTCTGCAACTGTATTTGCTTAAGAATTATTATGACATTATCATGGACATGTTGAAAATTGAATGAATGATTTCGCTTCCACTGTATATATCATTTACATTCCATTATGCATATGTTTATACTTATGAATGTTTTATTTCAAAGCAATTTATATATATATGTATTATATTCATGGGGCTTAGATTGCCTAAGTTGATGAAGGTTAGTCACGTCCTCTCCGCCGAGTAAGAGTTGGGGACGTGACAGGGAGGATGAAACAAAATCAGATAATCAGGAAGATGGGGATGAAATAGGATCTGATAACCAAGAAGAAGAATCAGGTGAGGATGCAACAACAACAAACCTTGTAGAATGGATAGAGGATTTGGGAGCTCCATCAGTAGAAGCTGAAGCTGGAGTAGCATTCGATGCTGCGATAGTTGATGCTGAAGCTATAGGAGCTATGATAACAGAAGAAAATGTAGAGGTTTTCACCGTTGAATCTTCTCCGAAATGGATGGGAACGCTTATCGAGGAGGAAACAGAGATGGAAGAAACCAGAGAAGACCCTAGAATAAGAAACTGTCCTCCTACATCAGTTGCAAAATTGGAAGCCCCTCTACCACAAAAGAAGAGAAGAAGATCAAAGGAGGAAGTGCTGGCATCAAGACTAGTGAGAAAAAGGAGAACCAGATCAGTTGCAACAGCAGAAGCAACATAGGAAAAATGGGAAAATATTGAAGCAAACATCAAATTTCCCATCTTGAAACCTAAGGCAGATGCTGCCCCACAAGAATCTGTTGTAGAGGAACCTCAAATTGCGAGACTTCTATTTGAAAATGGTCTGTTGAAGGAAGAGGTGCAAGTGCTTCGGATGGAGGTAGAAATATGGATGGAAACATGCCAGAAATAGGTGGAAAGGAGATTTCACACACTTGTGGAAGCTACAGATCATATTGAAGGATCACTTTTGATTGAGGAAGGTGAGGAATTGAAAAAGGTAGTTTTCCCTGAGTGTGGAGAAATATTTATTCAATCAGGATACAAAGTCACAGTGCATGCATTTATGGCACAAAAACCCACATAGATAGTTGGAGAAGAGAGAGGAACATCTGTGGGAGAATTAAGAGATAAAGAAGAACCATAAGTTGAAAGGACCCCTGATGTAGAGGTAAAGGAAGATGATCAAGTTTAGGCTCAGCCACAGGGTGTTGTTACACAAGAACCAACAACCCTGTAAATGTTTGTTGAAGCTGCTACTCAATTGGAAGTGAGTGAGCTAGAGGTTGAGACAATTCCTGACCTAAACCTAGGAGTTATTACTATGACCCCAGAACAATATCAGGACATAGAACTAGTAGACGGAGAACTTCAGCAATAGGAAAATGTTGAATTTGATCAGGATGTTGTCACAGAAGAACCAACATCCTTAGAAAACCTTGCTGAGACTCCCATTTGGCTAGGGTGACTGATATTGAGGTGGACATAATCCCCGATGTGGAATTAGGAGAAGATGAACAAATGCAGTCCTAGCCATCAGGGGACACTGAAGCATTTAGGGATCAATCTCATCTATCTAAAGACACTGAAATAATTGGGGACTAGCCTCATCTCTCATGGGATATGGAAGTAACTCAAGAACAACCCAAGTTTCCAGATGATTTGGAAGAGCAGGAAGATGTTACACAAGAACCAGCATGTTTGCAGCCCCCTAAAGCCACAGCTAAGAATCAAGAAGTTCTAGCCAAAACTCAAGAAGATACTGATACTTGAACACAGGAAGATGTTTCCACACAAGAACCAACATCTTCACCATTGGCTGCTGAAGTTGACAAAAAGAGGTTTCAGGAAGGAGGTGCTGTCACATAAGTACCAACATCCTTAGAATTGATTGCAGAAGTACACTGGCAGGCAGAAGTTGTTGAACCACCGGTGGAAGAGGAAGCTATTTCACTTCCAATCCAGAACAATTAGGATGAAACATTGGATAATAAGGTATGGACGTAATCTTCCTAGGAATTTGTCAATTTAAACTTTGATGAGGAGAAGGATTCAGGAGAAGAAAAAATTCAAGGTCTAATAGAAGAGCTCTCATTCCTGAAAATAGAAGTAAAAAAAATGGAAAAGTGAGGTGGATAGATTAAGAAAGGAATGATACCCATTGCTCAGCATAGGAAGACTATCAGTGAATTAAGGGAAAGATGGGCAGAAGAGCTAATATTCCAGAAGATTTGTTGGGAAAAAGTACATAAATAATTGAAGAAGTTGAAGAATTTTAGGTCCACGCAAAAGGAGAAAGACCAACTGTACATTCTCTCTCGAGAATTGATGAGCTCCAGAGCTCCATCTCCCTCTTATCCTGTATTTTTATATGAACAGTTCACTTGGTTTAAGATGAAGGCATTACAAGAAGGGAGACCTTATGAAGTAGCATGTTTAGCCCAGTTTTTGGAAACATTTGTGAAAAGTAGCTTCACTAAGAAGAATATTTTGTGCAAGCTTTATTCACATGAAATGGTTTGCCCCTTGGACTGACATTCAAATCCTACTCCTCACCTAGGTGATGTCTAGCTTAGGGATTTTTCTTCTTTTGTTAGCAACCATGTGCAATGGGAGGATTCATTTTAGATAAGCTCTCATAATGAGGCTCACTGTAATATATGGATTCAATATAAACCTCAATCCCCTCGACTTATTCATAATCATAAAGAATAGAGGCTTAAATGTCCCATCCATACTTAACAGCTGGTTGAGCTTCAAAAGCAAGTCACCTCCACTTGTGTTAACCAGATTTCCAAGCAGCAACGTTTGGCTTTGGAGGGTAGTAAGCATAGGTGGTAGGATTCCCCTTCAGTAATTAAGAAAAGAGACCCTTATTTCTTCAAGAATTTTAAACTGCCTCACCCTAGGGTTGAAGGGTACGTCGATTGTATTAGGAAATGTGGAGCTAACTGGTTAGGACTTAAATTTAAATTCCCACTTATTTGGTGGCTAGCAAAACCATACAGGGAAGATTTTTCACTAAAAAGCAAAAGAAAGTCAGTGTTGGAAATATTGGGTTTCCCATAATGGATATCTAAAGGGGAGGGAGTCACCTGAGTCCTCCTACAACTTTTCATCTCTCCATGAGAGAGGTGCAGTTCGAGATTCTGAGTCAAACTAATGGAGGTTGTTGCATGAGGACATGCAATAGAGCAATTGGGGGGAGATGTTGGGTCCCAAAATGCCCTTTTTTAACCACATCCCTTATACCCTCTTTGTCTTGTCTCATTCCATTTTGTGCACCAAACAGACATTCTTTCCTCACTTGATCCCTGGATCTTCATAGGTATGATTATTTATTGTTTCATCTTATTAATTCTTATTATTGTTATAATCAAGACTGTTAACCCAAAAAATCCCTCACTAAGCTCTCCATGACCTACACCACCCAAGGACACCACTTCATGACCCTCCATTAGACCCCCACACCCTCAAAAATTCTTAAGGATGAAGAAAAGGGCTTAAAAACCCCAAAAAGGAGCATAAAATACTCTCCTAGGAGCTAAAGCCCCCAAAAAGGGGCTAAAACCCTAAAAGGAGCTAAAATTAGGGTGGAAGGGGCTAGAACCCAAAAAAGGGGCTAAATCCTGGACCAAGGGATTAAAACCCTAAAACCCCAAAAAAAATATAAAAAGAGGGTGGGGCGTCACTCTCAAAACACTTCTCCCTTTCATACTGTTATGCTACCCATGGATGCCTTGAGACCCTTGTCTCTCAAGCCATCCACACTCCCTCTCCTCCATCTCCATTGAGCCATAGCTCCCCCATCCAAGAGAGGTGCTTCTTCAAGCTAGGACATGGTGGCCCATTCCACCCAAAGAGAAGGTATAGGTTGTTCTTTGTTGTATTTGCTTAGTTTTTTCTTTGCTTTCTAATCCATGGTTTCACTTGCAGGTTTATTTCCTAACTTGTTTTGCAGGTATTTCGGTTTACTGTAGCTTAATGATTGTTTGCAGGTTATTTGAAGCAGAACCCTAACCTTTGTTTGCAGAGGGGTTCTCCATATTTCTCTTCCATCTTTGTTTTCCTTACTGTTCTTTACATCCCATTTTTCCCTTCATTTTTTCCACAAGCAGGAACCTACCCTTATATCCTATAGACAGAAGGGAGCCATTCCTGCCCCTGTAGCAAGGAGAAACATCCAGCACACTGTCAGTCATGAAGATATAGCATTCCATGAGAATTCCATGGGTCCAATGTACCAGATCAGTATTGTATTCAGCCTCACATTAAGGCAACCATTATTGTATCATCAGTTGTATATGATCATCTCTTGTATTTTAGAGCATAGATCAAATTATTATTTTGACCTTATCATGAGAATGGGGATGCCTGCCTCTTTCATATACATGTCACACATTATTTGTATCTCACCCATTGATGTGAACCATATTAATACAAAAACCAAAAGCCACCATGCCCTAGCCCTGGAAGCACCACCTCACCGCAGCAAATCCTATGATTTCCGTCGAACATACAATGAGATCCTGCCCTCACACATCAGGGGAAATCTATTAACCCAAAATATCCCTCACTAAGCTCTCCATGACCTACACCACCCAACGATACCACTTCACGACCCTCCATTAGACCCCCACACCCTCAAAAATGCTTAAGGATGAAGAAAAGGGCTTAAAAACACCAAAAAGGAGCCTAAAATACTCTCATAGGAGCTAAAGCCCCCCAAAAGGGGCTAAAACCCTAAAATGAGTTAAAATTAGGGTGGAAGGGGCTAAAATCCCAAAAAATGGGCTAAAGCCCAGACCAAGGGCTTAAAACCTGAAAACCCCAAAAAAGCTATAAAAGGAGGGTGGGGGGTCACTCTCAAAACACTTCTCCCTTGCATACTGTTATGTTGCCCATGGATGCCTTGAGACCCTTTGTCTCTCAAGCCACCCACACTCCCTCTCCTCCATCTCCATTGAGCCATAGCTCCCCCATCCAAGAGAGGTGATTCCACAAGCTAGGGCATGGTGGCCCATTTCCACCCAAAGAGAAGGTATAACTGTGTTTTCTTGTTTTGTTTATTCTCTTAGTAGTTCCTTTGTTTTCTATCCCATGATTTCATTTGCAGGTTTATTTTGTAACTTGTTTTGCAGGTATTTCTATTTCTTATAGTTGTTTGCAGGTTATTGGAAGCAGAACCCTAACCTTGTGTGCAGAGGGGTTCTCCATCTTTGCTGTTGTTTCTACTTTCTTTCATTCCATTTTTATTTTCAGTCTTTTTCCAAGAAGGAACCTACCCTTCTATCCTGTAGACAAAAGGGATCCATTCCTGCCCCTATAGCAAGGAGAAATCCCTGCTACAAGGACTTTGCTTCTTGCATTATGCTAACTCGTTATGATTTCATAAAGATAGTGCAAGCTGTGAGAGATTATAGGTGTAGCAGCCCCAGTGGTCCAGAGAGTATATGAGCATCCACTATCAGCTATTACTTGCCAGTCTCGTCCATACATGCAGATCTAGCCAAGGGTCATCATTACACGCGGGCTACGACAGACATGGATGCGACAGACACGGCTACAACAAACTGAGCTACAATAGCGCACCACTGCTTGAAGTTAGCTGCAATCATCCAGGACATTGGTGAATTGATTCTATTATTCATTTACTGGCTTAGGAAACAAAATTTCCTATATTCCCTGCCTCTATTTAATTCAACTCCTAGCTGTAACAATGCATGTAACAGGGCAGCCTGAAGATCGTAGATCTTAATGGCTACCTGATATTAGTGGCTGAGGGTTACATTTGTTGATGTATAAGTACAGGGAAGAATTCATAGCCATGTTTTGGAAAATATCAGATTTTGTTGTGTAAGCTGTAACAGAGACTGTGTCTTCATTTCACCATTTTAATACGAGGAGCAGGATTCTTCACATCTCTGAGTTTTAACTTTTGTTAGTTCCAGCGTCTATGTTTGAAGGCTAGGCCCACCTTCTCATAGAGATTGTCGAGTTAATTATATGTTTGATTAATTAGTCGTGTGGTGTAGATGTTACATTATATGCATTTTCTTCGGTAGTTGAAACAGGCATATTAATTGTTGTGTTTCTTTGAATACCCGGTACTTGCATTTCCTTTAAGCTGCAGCAATGTGGTGTGACAGTCGACTGTGTAGGTTAACTTATTTTATGCATGTGTGTGGTAGTTGTAACAGTCAAGATCTCCCTTAATTTCCTTTCAATTGCTTGTCTTGCTTTGGTTTGCTAATTCAGGTAGACTATGGTTTAGAACTATTGATTCAATTCCTGTATTTCTCATTTCTAGATTAAGATTGGATTAGATAGTCACAATGGATCTACATACATTTTGGTAAATTAGGATTTAAGTTTCTGCAAAAGTAATTCTAGATATTTATTTCAATGATCATTCATTACTGGATTGAAGTTGTAGGAAGTAATTGCAATTTTGAATTCTTAGATAGGTAGTTTAGATCAGTTTTTATTATGGGAGAAGTTTGACAAAATAGATAAGTAGGACAGTTTATTCAGTCATCAACTAATTAGTGTTTAGGCACAGATAATATAAGTTATCTTTGAAATAAAATAATTCCCTTGGTTGATAGTTTATATTAGTGTTTAAGCATAGATAATATAAGTAATCTTTGAAATAAAAGACTTCCCTGGGTTGACAGTTTATATTGAGCATTCTGCATGATGGTTTTAATTAACTGGCATATAGAGTGACCACCAACTATTTGTCTCTTTTAATTCATGTACAATGTCTCAACCACACAGTCAAGCTATCCCTTAGTTTCCTTTCAATTACTTGTCTTGCTCAGGTTTGCTAATTCAGGTAGACTATGGTTTAGAACTGTTGATTCAATTCCTGTATTTGTCATTTCTAGATTAAGATTGGATTAGCTAGTCACAATGGATCTACATATAGTTTGGTAAATTAGGATTTAACTTTTTGCAAAAGTAATTCTAGATATTTATTTCAAGTATCATTCATTACTGGATTGAATTTGTAGGAAGTAATTGCAATTCTGAATTCTTAGATAGGTAGTTTAGATCAGTTTTGATTATGGGAGAAGTTTGACAAAATAGATAAGTACGACAGTTTATTCAGTCATCAATTAATTAGTGTTTAAGCACAGATAATGTAAGTTATCTTTGAAATAAAAGACTTCCTTGGGTTGATAATTTATATTAAGCATTCTGCATGATGGTTTTAATTAACTGGCATATAAAGTTACCACCAACTATGTGTCTTTTCTAATTCATGTATAGTGTCTCAACCACACCATCAAGCACACTTCGGATTAATGAAGGTGTTGCTACTTCCATGATGTCTTTGTCCTATTGGAAGGGCTTAGTTTCTCCCACATTGTCTAAATATGTGAACATGTTGAATTCTTTTGATGGAAGATCATTTCGGCCGCACGGTATACTTCCTTCCTTAGAGGTCCAATTGGCAGGGAAGACTATTGCAATTGAGGTTGAGGTGGTTGATGTGCCCCTTGACTACAATATTTTACTGGGTCGGAACTAGATGTACAATATGAAAGATTTAGCCTCTTCCCTATTACGAGTGGTTTGTTTTCCTTTGGATGGAAAGATCCTTACTATTGATAAAAAATCTCTCTAGAATCCATGTGTGAAAGCATCATCAGGAGCTTCTATCCCAATTATCGATCATTCTCAGCCAGCAACTGAGAATGTGGGTGTGGGTATGTATCCTTCTCTCATGGGAACTTTTATTTGTCTCAGACCCATCCTTATGATTGGGTCTAGTCTTGGTAAGGCTTTGACCTCATTGAATTTGGTCTCTTTTCGCACCTCTCATATGGAGGATCCTTGGATTCTTCCTTCGCTGAGTCCTTCGAGCGATAATTCTATACCTGTTGAGATAGACGTGTTGTTTCCTACAACATTGGTGGCATATTAAGTGAATCTTGATCATGTTGTATATTTTAGTCCTTCCTCTTCACAGATGGAGGAGGAGGACCCTTATGTGCTTCCTTCTTGTTCAGTAGAGTCATCTCACTCTCAAGACTACCTTGATGATTTTTTCCATCGAATGAAGCTATTCTTGAGGCTATGTCTGGGATGGAGCAACCTTGGGGAAAGTTGCACCATAGATTGTATTTATTCCCTAAGCTTGATCGTTTAGAGTGTGATGAATTTAGGGCAATTCTAAGTGAGAAATTTGGTAGGCCTATTGCCCCATTAATCTCTCCTGGTCAGAGTGCTGAAGGGAACATTGTGAATGTGTCACCTATGATACCTATCAATATTTCTCGTGTTCTCGGTAATATTGAGAACGTTTACATTGGGACGGATTGTTCCCCCAAAGAGATTAAGGAGTACACCAAGATTTTCAAGGAATTCTGTGATGTGTTTGCTTCGTCGTACGAGGATATCCTGGGAATATACCCTCGCATTACCGAACACGAAATCAAAACCTATCCAGATGCCAAGCAGGTTTATCAACGTTTGCGTACTGTGAATCCTAGGAAAGCGCCCGCCATTAAAGTAAATATAGAGAATCTGCTCAAAGATGGTTTCATCTATCCCATTCCCTTGATGGAATGGGTTTCAAATCCCATTCCGATGGATAGAAAGCAAGAAACGATCCAAATATGCATTGATTTCTGTTATTTAAATTGATCCTATCCCAAAGATAATTTTCCTACACCATTTATTGATCAAATTTTGGATGAGTTTACAGGAAGTGATTTTTTCTCCTTTATGGATGGATTTTCTGGATATAATCAGATACAGATTAAACCCAAGGATAAACATAAGACTACATTTATTTTTCCTTAGGGAACTTTTGCATATTGGAAGATTCCCTTCGGCCTTAAAAATGTCGTAGCTTCATTTCAATGGGCCATGAGATTTTCCTTCCACGATCTTAAAAATATTATTGAAGTGTATTTGGATGATCTAGCTGCTCACTCTCGCTTGAGAGTGAATCATCCTTATCATTTGATATTGGTTTTTGAAAGATATCGTCATTATCAAATTCGGCTAAATCCTTATAAGTGCATCTTTTGTGTGAAGGTTGGTCATTTGATAGGATTCATTGTTTCCAAGGAGGGAATTAGAGTTGATCCCTTAAAGGTTGAGGAAATACTTCAATTGTCTCCCCCATGTAACATTCGACATCTTCAATGTTTACAAGGTATGGAGAACTTCTTGCGAAGATTCGTAGTCAATTTTTCCAATTTGACTAAAGGATTCATGCGTTTGTTGAAGAAAGACACATTTTTTTACTGGGGTGAGCAAGCCCAGGAGTCTTTCACTTCTCTTAGGAAATCCTTAGCATTGACCCCCGTGCTTATTCCACCAGACTATATCCTTGACGTTTTGATTTATGTGGTCGCGTATCAAGAAACGATTGGTATGGTATTGGTTCAAGAGGATGAGGAGCTCCACGAGCATGTCATATACTATCTTAGCCAAAACCTTATTGGTGTGGAACTTCATTATACCGATGTTGAGAATCTAGCCTTAGCCACCGTCCATGTGGTTCAGCATTTGAGGAATTATATCCTCCTTTTTCCAAAATTTGGGCGTAGCTCACATTAATCCATTTCAATTCGTCCTCACCAGAAGGATGATTGGGGGAAAGTATAATAAATGGATTGTAATATTGCAAGAATTTTATCTCAATTTTTTTTCGACAAAGTCAAAGAAATCATTAGTTTTTGTTGAGCTTATATTGTATTTTCCAAATTTGGATGAAGGGGGGGGGTTCATGAGGATTCTCTTGTTGATGAACATATCTTTCTCATCTCAACCACAGACCCTTGGTATGGGGATATTATTGTTTATTTGGAAACATTGAAGCTTCCTAATCAGCTCTCGCAAGATGAGCATCGACGACTACATCACATAGCGAAGAACTACCTCATAGTGGATGATACTTTATATAGTCGTGGGGTTGATTCCATTTTACATCATTAATTAACTCATGAGGAGGTTGAGGTTGTGCTTAATGATTTCCATGGAGGGGTGTGTGGTGGTCATTTATGTGGGATTTCTACAGCTCAAAAAATTCTAAGAGCGGGTTATCTTTGGCCGTCCATCTTTAAATATTGCGTTAATGTAGTTGTTGGGGAAAATATTAAACAAATTATAAGAGATATCCAATGATTTAATTGTCAACCCAGAGAGAGCATAGACTTGTGAGGTACAGACAAAATATATGCATGGGCATAGTGTTGCTGAACTTAATTTATAATGGAAACTCAAAATACATGATTGAAATTGAATTAAACTTACAAAAGCAGGAAATGACATGAAATAAACTGGTATAAAGTAATCGACATTAACTGGTGAGGTCACATAAAATCAATACTAACAATTGATAATCAAAACATGACTGAAAATCTTTATGAACAACTCATAAGAAAGAAACTACTAAAAATCTATATTAACATGGGAGAATCAAAGGATGTGCATTAAGCATCATCTCCATTACATAACAATCAAGAATCCCCTCTATGACTAACTCTGAACTATTATCTACTTCTAAACCACTAGAGAGATCTCTAACCAAAATGAGGAGAGAGCTCTCCTATTTATACATGAACTCAAGATAACTAATCATAATTACAGATCCACTATTATCTCAACTTATCCCTCAAAATCCTCAACAAATTTACAACTCATCCCTTCAAATCCTCAACAAATATTGGATGAGATATTCTCTCCACATGTCCACGATCTTCTCCTTGAAATTATCTCACATCTAGATGATGAAATTCGAATATGAGGCTAGGTAGTCATTTTTGAGCTTGTTAAAGTCTTCAAATACATCTGTAAATATCACCAAACTCATCCAACTTTAAAGTATAATGAAAATATGTTATTTTTCTCAATAATTAACCACAAATTCACTCAAAATACTCAAAAATAAATGATTTGGAAAATGGTAATATAAACCCACATTTATTATGAAAGTCATGAATATTAATGGTTTTATGGAAGGATATGATAGGAATAAGGTGACAAATGGTATAAGAAAGATGAATAAAATGTGTTCTTTTTGTGGCTCAACAATGGTCAAGTGGTGCCACCCTTTCCAGGTGGTTGCATGGAATATGCATTGACGTCCTACCCCTTTACATCCCATTATCACCGTCGATCCCTTAACCAAGTGGGGGGTCAAATTTATGGATTGTAACCTAGCTTCAGCTGGGGGGAACCATCATATTATTGTGGATGTTGATTATTTCACAAAATGGGCAGAGGCTATGCCCACTATCAAATCCGATGGTGAAACAACTACGCATTTTATATTTAACCAGATTATCACCCAGTTTGGCATTCCAAAGGAGCTTGTCACTGACCATGGGAGGAACTTTCAAAATAAATGATGGAAGAATTTTCCTCAAATTTAGGATATAAGCAAGAGCATTCCTCTTCTTATTACCCTCAAGCGAATGGACAAGTTGAACCAGTGAACAAGTCACTTAAGTCCATTCTCCAACGAACCATCGCACAAAGCAAGAATAATCGGCATATCATGTTGTATATTTATTTCTGGGCCTATAGAACCGCGATCAAGACTACCACCGATTTTTCTCCCTATCAACTTGTGCATGGGGTGGAGTCAGTATTACCGGTTGAATGCAAAATCCCTTCTTTGAAGCTAGCTATGGAGATTTTACCAGAGACTTTTGCTTTGGAGGAATGGCTAGTCCACTTGGAGTAGCTTGATGAGCAGCGTCGAGATGCTTTAGTGGCTCTTGAGGTTAACAAGCATCGCGTTAAGGTCCAGTACGACAAGTATTTCCATCCTAGGAGGTTTAGTGAAGGTGACTTGGTCCTTTGGTGGGATCAAGCTAAGGAACCCTTAAGGGCAAGAAATTTTAATCCTATGTGGCATGGTACTTACATGGTTAAGCATGTCTTAGAGAAAGGCACCTATGAGTTGGTGGATTGTGAAAGGAAGACCTTGGCAAAGCCTAGAAATGACCTCTATCTTAAAAATTGCTATGCATGATCTTCAACCAAGGCTGAATTTTTGTATATTATTATACATTTTTCATAGCATTGTTTGGTCTTATGATGATCGGCTTTGTTAATTAGCTTTCGTTTGTTATGGCAGATGTCGATGGAGTCTTCGGTTTACATAGGATTCACTGATAGTGCTAACCTCCACACTTGAAACTCGGCTTCGACTGCTTAGGTGATTTATACTCCTACGGGTCAAGTGTTGTCTTGAGGAGGTGTATGATTATGTCCTTTGTTGAACAATGTTGCTGAATATAGTGTCGTGATTGAGTTATTGCGGGAAACCATTTCACTTGGTGTTCTTTCTCTTAAGGTACCTCTTGATTCGTAGTTAGTGGTCTCACAACTTAATGACTTGTATCATGTTATGGATCGGACATTGTTACAGATATTCTTGTGCATAAGATTGCTAGAATGATAATTTGAGAGCATAACATACATTCACATTTCAAGAAATTTTAATCAAGTTGCTGATTCATATGCTAACTATGTACTAGATTGGAATTTGTTTCATAGACCATAAGCATTTCACAAACACATTTTACACATGTAAATAGAGTAATAATCGATCACCATAAATAATTTTCATTAATTCCAAAAAAGGTGATGTCAAAATACATAAGTGTCATATAAAAAATTGGGGCTTTCGAGCCACCAAAATATACTACACAATCATACAAAAAATATACACCTATGTCTCTAAGCCTAAGGTGGAGGAGGGTGCTTATCATGGTAGCACACCATGACTCCAGCTACCCAGTGAAATAACCGAATCCATGCCTGTGGTACTCCAACCACCTAGCATTGCATGGCCTCAGGAAAGTCCTCGACTTGCACCATGGGAACCATGTGTGTCAAATGAACAAAGTTTGTGTGGATGCTTTGGGATGTTTTCTCCACATCCACACCCATGATATCATCACTTCTTCCCCTCCGTCGATGACGATAAAATCCTTATGGTCGTTGTGGTCCCACATCTGCATGTACGTGACTAAGTATCATTATATCTCGTCACACCAAAAACATGTCTTTTGATTTCATATATCAAAAAATTAATAATTCAAAACACCAAAGTGAGTTGGGGTTCATTACCTATGTCTCCATATGCTGATCCTGGTGGTAGGGGCATGTCTAGATCTCCAAGGAAGTCAATCCCTACATGGGGATAGTCATCTATGGCGATGATCTGTCTCCACCACCAGAATAAGTCTAGTGGATAGGGGTTAGGAACCCTTTCCCCTCCCAGTATCTACATGACATTGGCCCAGCATAGCTGAGCCGGATCCCTAACTCCATGAGAATCTATGTCAAATCTAGGGCTTAGCCCCAGCACCCACTCGAAAAAGAATGCACTCAGTATGCTATCGAGCCGAAAGTTTCCGTACCCTTCCCATCTTGCAGTCACTAAGATGTTGCTTCATGTTGCTCAGTAGTGAGGTACTCATGTCATATATCAGAGGTCACGTGCACTCTACTGCATAGAATATCATTGACCTTGAGGCTTGGTGGAGTGACGCTAAACCTGCAATCCTGCCCAATGCCAATAGTGTGGCTTTCAGCCCCATGTTCTGAACTGCGTTTGTCAAGATTTGACACCCAACCTTCTTTGTATTGGGAAATAAATACACAACTATGTACTCCTCTATAGTCAACCCGCCTCCTGGATTGCGGGATTGGAGGTTCACTCCCTCCCCTCGACGGGAAAAACCTGTGACAAAGTATATGTCCTTAACCTCCATGCTGAGTGACATGCCATCCAACTGAAAGGTCTTAGAGTCTGGATCCCAATAATCCACCAGCAGCTAGAGTAGCCTTGGCTTAGCCCTCAAGCTTCCAATGCGCCAAAATTTGTATAACCCACAAGCCCTTAGCGCTTGTTGAGCCATTAGATCTGCCTGCATAGCCTCTTCAACAACACCATGTTCCCTCTCTCTCCATTCTAGTACCATCCTCCACAAACATTGCCAATTTTCATCAGTGTTTTCCTTTGAAAATCACATTTGCGGCCATGTATGCGACTGTTTGAAAAACATCTGCATATGTATGCGGGTATCATGGTCTTTTCTGCGTATACCTAGCCCTATATGCAGAAAAAGACCCAATTTCCGTGTGGGCCAAAACGCACTATTTTGGATGGCCTAAATTAAAAAAATTGACCACTAAAATTAAAAAAAATTGCCTTAAAGTGAAAGAGGAGGGAATGCGTAATTTCCTGGACCAAACATGGAGTGATTTCGTCAGACGCTACTCCTGGAATCAGCTCTAGAAGTTCTCAATTTCTCGATACAAAAGCACTATGGTGGGTGAATTTTCAAATGGTATGATTTTTTTTAATTTTTCACTATTTTATAGATTTAAAAAAAAAATTTACCCACTTCCTATAGTTTTTTACTATTTTTTACCATTTTGGACTATTTGGACTAATATGATGTTTTAGGAGCCCTTTTTGAGTGCGGTTTGACCGAGACGTCAACTCATTCGTGCCTATTACATGTATCATGTCTAAATTGGCATATAGGTTAGGATTTCACATCCGCCTGCATTTTGCATGACCTTATGACCATTTCATCCCATCCTTAGGTACAAACCCATTCCATGATGTCACAGAACCTTCATGTTGTTGTTAGAAATGGCATTATGTGAATGGTAGATATTTCCTATACATGGGTACCATAGTTCGATCCTATATTGCATTTGGTTCCCATGCTGACATTCCTCCTTTAGGTTGTGGGAGTCCCTTTTTAGTCCTGCCATGTCGTTGAGCAAGAGATTCATACTCCTCTTGAACTTTATGTTGGCCATTTCCCCGAGACTCCCTTGTATATATCAAGTTGTAATTGCATTTTCATGAGTTTTTCTTGCCTTATTGAGCTTTATGTCGGCTCCCTGACTTTGATTTATCAGCCATATAGCCCGAGCTTGTCTCATGTCTAGCTAAGCATATCCTTTTTACATATCTTTTTAAGCTTGATTGTCCCTTTTACCAGGAGGAGACCTTCCCCCGAGTGTCGGTATCATGCACATATATCCTTGCATTGAGCATAGGCATGTTCCACTACTTGGAACTAGTTTTCTTGTTCCCTGAGACTCGTCTCCTCCTAGATTTGTACTATAAAGCACATTTATTCTTTTTCAATATTTTTAAAATATCTGAGAAAAGTCTAAAATATTAAAAAACAAAAAAGATGGATAGGAAAAGATGTTATCTTTGGCAACAGTCGAGTCGTGTTTCTTTCAAGCAGAGCACTGTATATCACATCTGTTGGTTGGGTTATTAGTTTGACTTTAGGAGCTATACTCATTACTCTGAGTTTATCTCCACTGACTGGTTAAGATTCTAGTCCCTATGGAGCCTCTGTTGATGCCTCCTATACCACAAATATGTCCCAGTTTGCATATCGAGTCCATGTTTCCTACCTTCAGTCGCCATTTTCCTTTATGCTCTTGTTCAAAGGAAGTTGAGGCCTGAGTCGTCCATTCTTTAGTTATCTTGACTTTGTATGTTGACTATTCTTGGTACTGTTACTGGTCTATGCACATCTTGTTCATTGATTTCTTCCACATTATACATCATTTATTAGTACCTAGTGTTGGTTGATGGGGGATGCCTTAATTCCCTCCTTCCAATGGATTCCATTCCATCGACATCAGATCATTTATTCTGGAATAGGAGTCTAGATTCATTTGAGTGCCTTGAGACTTATAGTCATCAATGGTAGATTCTCTCGCCATCGATAGTTTTGGTAATACAACAATGTCCCCTGAATGATGGATTCTTCCAACTGTTTGACCTTAGAACATATATTCACACTTGTTAGATTGCAATCGATACCTTGATTCCCATTTTCATTATCGGTGGGTTATCTTGCGTCTATTAATGATATACATTAATGAATGGTAATCAGATAATGGACTACTATGTTCGACCTTGACACCTCTATTCACATTGTAGGACATGTATTTGTAGCGGTTTGTGTAGAATACCTTCCATCTTGGTGGCATTCCATGTATGGTACCTCCTTGATCGTGCTAGTGTTCATGAGATATCAGCTGTCATGATTTGATTCCAGTGTATATAAGATATCTTCATCCACTATGGATATCTTGATCTGCTGTATATATTCATCCATTATGGAGATCTTGATCCATTGTATATCCTCATCCACTTTGGATATTCTGATCTATTATATATTGTACATGGAAATGACCACACATGATACATTTTGTATATCATGCCTATTCATGGCCATTGTACTCTTATGTATCCGAGACTACTCCATGTATTTGCAGTCACATGCAGAGATTTATCATTGTATTATACTGATGGATGGTTGGTTCTTCTACCTGGGTCTTCATTACTCCACTTTTGGGATGTATTTTATAATGTATTTCGGCCATCATGTTACCACTCTAACCTCACACATTAGGGGGCATCTGTTATATCTTATTTTACCACACATGGTTGATGACATATTTATGGCCTTCCATGTCCCTTTGTAGACTCTATGGACCCCATGGACTTATATTATCCTTTGATGTTCCAATATCATCCCTAAAAAACCCTTGTTTATTGTTGTACGTGACTTTTAAACCCATACTTGTGTGTACACGTGACTTTTGACCTCAAACTTGTGTACATCGGGATGTGTGCATAATTCCAAAAAAAATTGGAGTTTTCTTGATATGATTCTGAAGATCATGACTCTTTGCCTTCCATATGCCTTGAGATCACTTAGATTCGACCCTCCATTACCCTTTTGGAGTGATATATAAGGAACCCCTTGGATACATTAAAGGGGAGGAATTGAAGAGCAAAGAAACTATAGTCCATTGTTTCCTTAGTTTTCTTATACTCAAGTCTGCATCTCTTTGTCCCTTTGGAGCACTTTGTGTTCTTCCCAAGCTTTCCTTTGGCTTCTAAGCTTGCTATTGAGAGATGAAGGATTGGGGTGGTGGAGGCCCAAGTGGATGACTTGGTTTATCTGGTTCGTAGACATGTTGATAGAGGTTGTCACTCTTGTAATATCTATTTGTATTAATAGAAATATATTTTCCTATCTAATTAATGTGCATTTGAATATGAATATTGTATCCTTGGATGTATTTATTTGCTTATACGTTGTTGAATATATATCCTAGAGTAGTTCTAACACATTATTAGAGATCATGCTTGTCTTGTTTGTTGTTGTTGAGAGCAAATTGCTAATGCAAGCATGAATTGGAGAAGCTCAATGAGGATCTACTTCAACCGTCCAGAACAAGCTACGATTTGATATCCATTAGTGTTAGATGCCATTGGTTTCTTTTGCATATTGGGAAATATTGATTTCTGGTGTCAAGATGTCTATTGTGGTACCCCCAATGCCATAGGAAGTTTCTCTCCTTAACAGTGATCAAAATTCATTGACAAGAATCAAGTGTTAACATCTGCTGCTACACTACCAAGAAGACCAATAATGGATATTCCTAAAAAAATTGATCAGCTATATCAAAAGCAACTGATAGGAAAGGCTAGTAAGCTTAAAGAATTTTTTAAAATTTTCTTATCTCTAGTAAAGTTTCTTATAAGAACATCAAGAAGAGTTGCAATGAAACATAAGAGTTAACCATGTGGGAAAAACATTAAATACTGGTCGTGAGTTAAGCATGACTACACAAATAGGTTATTACGATATGGACTATATTACCCTAGAATTGGTATTTGATGTCAACATTCTGATAAGAAAAACATGGAAAATCATGGGGAAACCATGACTGGAGTGGTCTTCTATTCAACTCAAATTAGCAAATCATTCAAAATTCCTACCAATTGGTCGATTGACTCACATGCCTGTCGAGGTGGAAGGCCTAAGAACGCATATTGACTTTGAAGTAATGAACATTTTTTATGAAACAAACACACATCCTACACTTTTGGGGCTTGGATGGGCGATTGATAATCAGACCATCATCAATTTTTAGAAAATAATTTTAACACTTGAATATTGATAGCTAAGGGTGGTCGCACCAATCGATCGACTAGAAGGTTAGAGAGAAGTAAGGCCAGTAAATAGTGAAGGACATGGATATTATCTGGACCATATTCATAACATCACGTCTACAAGGGAAAATTATATAGACCCAACAACTAATGGAAAGCTTAGTTGGTGGAGTATTAGTTCATGTACATCAGGTTCTAGCGAATCATTAGAAAATAGACAAAATTGGATGCATGAAGTATCCATGAGAAGGTGTGCATGAATTACATAGTTTGTGCGACAGTTAGGAATCAACGTAAGTGATATACCCATATATGAAGGTTTACCTAACCTTGCATTTTTTTGACAAAAATTGAAGCAAAATTCACAAAACCTCAGTGCTTGTCTTCCTTGAACTTTGCACTTAAATCTACACCCACTAGATGGTGGATCACACATAAAGAATCTATCTCAGAAGGGCCACAATGTCAAATATTTATAGAAATAAGATTCAGAGAAGAGATCAACTATACTAGTGTTGAGGCCTAGAAAATCGTAGGTAAGTGACAGTAGGGATTATCCCCAATAAACGTTCCCAAGTATCTCGTTATTGTTTGGTATGGGGAATCCGTCCATTTTACGGTCTGACTACCGTAGGTCAAGTAATGGTTAAATCTTATTTTACCGGTTGCAGCCCAGTCCACCGTTTATGTGTAATTTTTATTTTATCTTTATGTATGAAATGCAAGTGCCTAACTAAATGCAGATGATAGAGATAATGAGGAGTGTCACAATGTGATGCATAGGTTCTTACCTCTCATCTTACCTCTCTCACTTATAAATCATAAACAAATAAAAACTAACTAAAACTCTCTAACCTATCCCTAGGGAGAAATACTGTAATTAGTGTTGAGTAATGTATTGTATATCATGCATTGAGAACACTTACATGTAGCTATTAATATTTTTGAATACATGAATATCAATAGATAGATAAACAAAGATATAGCTCATTGTTAATTTAAAGCATTCATTACTCAAATACGATTGTGGAAATTTCACAAAAATAACAGGAGCACATTTATAACATGAAAGAGTTCATAAGTTAGAACGATCTCACAGTTCATGAAAACAAGCTGAAACAAAAATAGTTCACATCCAACAAGTCCATATCAAACATTTGAAACCCCACAACGCTTTCTCCAGCCCAAAAAATATAACTCTTTATTATAAGATGAAATAGTTCTTCTTACAATAATATTGCACAAATATATTCTGAAAAAGGTCCCTTGATACATCAAGCTTTCCTATACTTATACAAAAAGAAAAAAAATCTTGGGCTGCCCTCATTGCCTTTTGGGCTTCCCCACCTTTTCCTCTACAAAATTTTTGTCTTTTAGCTTGTGAACAAAAGAAAAATAAATGCAATATATTACATTATTTATCAAATGCTAGACAATCCAACTAAGAAGGCCCAGCTTGCTCATTCATAAACTTTCTCCACACATTTTCCTTGGCTGCTATATTCTCAAAACCAGAAGGTTCAAGAAATCTGATAGTAATTTCGTGCTGGGAATATTGGTCCTTTACACCCGCTATCCTAGCAGGAATCAAGCGCAGTTGGTCTTCTAGCAAGTGAATACTCACAGCTACATGTGCTATTTCAGTCTTTAGTATCTTTTCATCTAACTCCTTGGCCTGCTGGATGGCCTGCTCATCCTTGCTGCATCTTTCCTGTAATTGTTTCAAAAACATTTCATGTTCTAGAAGCACTTCCAATCTCTTCGCAGCAGAGGTGTCACACCGATTATAGGTTAGGAGCACTCTCCTACAAAATTCAGCACAAGCAATCTTTGTTTTCTTCACTGTATTCTTTAATTCTTCTGTTGCATTGCTGGAAAACTCAATCAGCTCATATTCTTGTTTTATTTTCTCCTGATCTTTGACAGATATATCTGCAGGGAATTCTTTGTTTGTTTCTACCCAAGTCATCCTTCTCCACAGAGTCTCCAAGATATCCTGGGTTCTATCCAAAAAATTGGAAGTTGTGTTTACAATTTCCTCTAATCTGATGTCTATCTGTTGGAATTTAAATCTTTCTTCTACTATCTGTAGCTGCATTTGATGAATCTTCTTTCTCAGCATAAGAGCATGCTTCTTTAAAGGATCAATATCAGCTTTCTGCTCCATAGCGCTCTTCAGTGAAACTGCAAGTGATTTCTTCTTATCCTCCAAGGCTGCTATCTGAAATTCATATAGATTCGCCTTCTCTTCTAAGCAGTCTCCAGTACTTCCAACTTAGTCACTTTACTTTCCAATCTGCCCTTTTCTTTATTCAATTCTTCAATCGATAATTGAAGATGATATTTCTCAGCCTCAAAACTATGATATTTCTACTATAGCTTCTCAAAATCTACAAAGGTGGCCTGAGAATTACTCTCTATATGTCCTGCAGATATTTAGAAAGCTTCTTTATCTTCCTGTAAATTTTGACATTCGGCTTTTGATACCTCAATTTCATCGATCATGCCCTCATACTTTCTTTTCAAATTATAGCCTTCGCTCCTTTCCTTCTTCAAAGTCTCTTTCAGCTGTGTGACCTTTTCTCGAAACTGCTCTAGGTCCATCATGATCCTATCCACATTGTCTTCAGTGGCTAGGGATACAGCTACCCTAGCCCTCGCTAGTAATCATGGATCTATGTGTGTGCCGTGAACTACTATTTTGTCATTCACCATTACTCCTGGTTTACCCCTAGTGTTCACCTTTTTTTTAGTTCATTTGACAATTCTCTTTTTCTCCTTCTCGTAAAAGATAGTGTTGAAATCTGGAACCTCCTCCCCTTCAGTAGGCATGAAAGGAATTAACTCAACTCTACAAAAGGACACAAAACCTTCTCCTACCACACTACCGGGAGGAACAACAGGCTCTAATGGATCAATATCTGACTGCATCTGTCCTTGATCAATCGGGTCTTTCTCTTCTTGAGTCCCTTCTCTCAGTCCTTTCCCTACTTGTTCTGCTAGATGTTTTCCCTTTTAGGCATCTTCTAGTCTGAAACCCTCACTCTCTACTTGTTTTTTATGTATCTTATCTTCCTCTTTTCTTTTCTTTTCTTCTTCATCCTTCTTAGCTGCTTCTTCAGCTGGTCATTTCTTTTGTTCTTCTTCAGTTCTCAACCAATTATCTGCCCCCTGTACTAGTCTGTTAGCCTCCTCCTCTCTCTTCTTGGCTTCTTCTTCTTCTTTCCTTTTTAATTTCTCTGAATATTTTCCTTTACCATCCACAGTTGTTATCTTTTGCTTGAATCTTTTTCTTAGGGCTATCATGTTCTTAGCATTGTGGAAAGTCTCCTCATCTTTGTCCCAAAAATCTATGTACTCAAAATGAACTCCATATTCTTTGCAATAATCAGCTACTTTGTCCTCAGAGTCATTTCTATGGAAGTTCATTTCACTGAAGTGAAAGTATTCCAATTCCTTGACAAACTCTACTGCATTCTTCACCCTTGAAAATTTGTAACTTCCAACAAAAAAGGGCACTGCAGGATATACTGCCTTTTTCTGTTCAAAAAGGAAATTCCCTACTCCATCAATATATAACTGTCTAACATCTTATTTATGGAGTACATAATCAGTAGCATATCTCGGGAGCAGAGAAGGGGCCCTTGAACCATCATACATTCTTACATATAAACCATCCTCTGTTAGATAATAACTTCCATGTTCTTGCATGACCTTGAAATCTTCTTTTGACATGCAATTGCATTCTACCAAGAAAATCAAAGTGTATAAATCCATGATTAAATGCTCACAGATATCCTTATAATAGTTGTAATATTTGTGATCCCAAAACAATTTATAAGCTGCATACACTAGAGCTCAGTATATATCCCAATGGAACTTTAATGCAGGGAAAGGATGAGTGCACAGAATGCAATCAATCAAAATAGAACTCATGTAAAATTCAGACTTCTTTTGGGATACTCCTCCCAATGTTGCGCTTATGCATGCCAACAGGCTGTTGGACACCATGCTTGCCCAGTTAAAAATGGTCCCTTTTGTAGCAACAAGATAAATAACTGGTATCCAACCCATTTTGAAACTTTTTCCATTAGCTCTTCTAAAAAATTTGTTTAGCATTAAAACAATGAACCTATATGGAACACGAAGAGTTGATGTTTAGTACTCTCCAGAAGTCCTTGTATGGAATTTATTTCCTGGTATCATCATCTTGTTGATTGTTTCAACCATGTCTAAATTAAGCTCCTTTAACCAACTTTCAATTAGATAAACTTGTGTTGTTGGTAAGTTATACCCCATAGATACATAAGCTGGGCTGTATGCAGCATAACCTTACTTCTCTATATTTTCCAATATCATCCGTGTGACATCTGCCCTAGGCAGAATCCAAATTATTACCTCCAAACATGGGAAAAGCTTGGGTCTAGTAGCCACTTTCATAAGGGCTGACCTCTCAATATTTGCATACATGTGCATACCTTCAAAACTGGCGTCTGGAACAGTATGGATTGAAATCATCCTATACACCTCTCCCCATTTATATTCTGGCTCAACTCTGGTAAGAGATTTAATATCTTCATAGATGACTTCAACTCTAGTTATCACCTCCACTTCAGGTTCCTCTTCAAATGCTTGGGCTTTCTTCTTCTGTTTTCTCGGCATATTGGTGTGTTGATAATTTTCTTGTAGCCATTACAAAACAAGATCTCAGTCTATTTATCTCTAGCAATTAGTTGTAATGAGAAAAAAATAAAGAAACCAAATATTACCATTTCATCTATATGCATATTGAAAATTATCATTATCCCACAATTCCTCTGAATGAGAGACTTCTTAAAGAAAAGGACCTGCAAAATATTTTTTCCCCCAAACCTGCTAAACTCTGCTAGCTTCAACCCTAATCTCTTCTAACTTCCTAAATCTATACGGGTATCTCGCTTGAGGCAACAACTCACACCACTGTGTATTTAAAAACAAAACCACAAACCCTTATCAAACTCGCGGTCCTCCTGCGTTCCATGGAAACTTTCCATCAAATGAGACATGGGAAAGTAGATCAAGCTTTAAAATGAGGTCATAATGGATAGGTAGGTGAAGACAATGAAATGCTTGTCTACACTGTGCCCTAATATTCCCAACAAACAAAACTGCCACAAACGTATTCATGGCTGCACAATAGAGGATACGGAAAAACCTAACCAGCCGGAAATGAAAACGCTCATAGATGAGCAAGCTACATCCAAAATAAAAGGATTTTATTGCAGGACAACCACAAAGACACAAAAAACCTTACCCTACAGAGGAACCTAACCCTATCCACCTTGGTGACTTAAACACCAACAAAACAAAAACCAAGCAAAAACAAAATCATGAATGGATACTATCTGGCAACGGAGATGCGGGAGACCCGGATAGCAGATAACTTCCGCGGGCATAGAGGAGAACATATGGAAACTTGACAGCTATGCAATCGACAGAATGGATTTATGATGAAAATGACAAGTAACAGGCCTCAAATGACCTTATATAAACCTCAACCGGAAACGAAAAAACTAACATGGCGGGAAAACCTTTTAACCACCGTCGGGAAACTAACTCTGAAGGAAAACTGCAGTGTCGGCTACAACTCACTCTACTCACCCGGTACATCAGATGGGAAAGTAACATCAGAAGCTAGAGTCACTAGATCCTTCAGTATCGGAGGGCACAACACTAATTTTTGGATCAACTCGCAACTAACCCTCCACAACATCGGAAGGTGGACGAACTAAAAAATCTGGTTTGTTCCAAAAAACATAACCGATAGTGAGATTGCCCCTTTAATCCGTCATCGGAAAAGGATAGTTGAAGGAACATCTGATCCATCGAATATGCTTGATTCTAAAATGTCAGAACCTCGGAAAACCATCCCCAAGAGGATAGACAAACTCACTCCCGATAGAGCGGCTTAGACCTTGGAAGGATTTAGATAAACACATCGAAAAGTTAGTGGACTATTCCTTCGCTGTATCGTAAGACTAGTCAACTAGACATCCGATATGGACATGCAAAAGACTAAGTTTTTTCAAAAAAACAATTGATCCTTGGGCAAACTTGGGTCGAAATAAAACTTTCCTAAACCATCTAGATGCTAGAAAATAAAAGGGGGGACCCTAAAAATAAAAAATTTTGTGAAAATATTGCAGCAGCAACAACTGGTTGAAAGTATACAAGATTGACTAATCCTATCGAACATATAGAATATTGTCATGCGACATGGGAGGCATGTCCACGAAAAGAATGGGTTCATCAGTTCATACACACATTAGACATGATACCAAGGAACTGGTATACATCAGTTGAAATGAGATGAGGGACCATTGAATGGGATGAGTTAGATACTATATTTATATAGACATTTTAATTTGCTTATGATCATTTGTTGATTGATTCCACATTGCAAGTAATCAAGACAAAGATATTTGAATATATCTATGTCGCAATGAAAAACTTCAATCAGCATAGCGCAACAATCCAGCACTGGATGGAGTGTTATAATGTAATGGGAGAACTTGATAATGATGACCCACTTGACGTAAACATACCAGAGTCTGAAGGTAAGTGTGTATTATAAGGATTTGTTATTTCTAGTGACCATTTCCGGAATCCACTGAAAGCCAATAAAATCAACATTGGCTCCCCAAAGAATCCAAAATTTACTAATATTGGAGATTATAGGGATGACGAGACTATCGATAAGGTCACAAACCTATTGCATGAATTTTAGGGTATGATCCCTATGAAATTCTCAGAGTTGAAATGGATTTTCGTAGACCTTGGAGAAATGAAGATACATCTAAAGTTCGACATAAAACCTGTCAAGCAACGACCATACTGATTGAATCCATGGTATAATGAAAAATTCAACTTATATTTGGATTGAATGTTGGATGTAGGCATCATAGACCCTATAAAATAATCAGATTCTATCTGTTTGATAGTAGTGCAAGATAAAAAGACTACTAGTGAAGTGTGGATTTGTGTCGACCTAAGAAAATTAAACGATTCTTGTTTACATGACCCATTTCCGACTCCATTTACATATGAGGTATTGAAGAGTGTTTGTGGCCAATAAATAAAATCATTCATTGATGGTTTCTCTAGTTACCATAAGATTAGAATCACAAAGGAAGGATGACACAAGATAGCCTTTGCGACGGAGTGGGGTTGTTTCCAATACACGATAATTCCCTTTGGACTCAAGAATGCTCCTGCTATTTTTTCTAGAATAGTAGTGGTTTCCTTCAAATATTTTATTCATAAATTTCTTAAAGTCTTCTTGGAAAATTGGACTATATTCTGTCTCATTAAGGATCATATTGAGATCCTAAAGATGATGCTCAAACACTATCACCAGTATCAAATTTCACTAAACTTAAAGAAATGTATCTTTTGTGCCCCACTTGGATTTATGTTGGGCCATGTGGTTTTTTGCGATGGAATCTTGGTCGACCCAGCCAAAATTGTGATCATCATTGACCTACTAACACCTACCACAATTAACCAATTGAGAGAAACATTGGGACATACAGGATACTATCGAAAATTTATCAAAGGATATGCGGAGGTGACTGCTTCGATGGAGAAGTTACTAAAGAAATATGTTAAGTTCATGTGGATGGAAATTTTCCAAGAGAGTATGGACATTTAAAAAAAATATGGTTACAGTGCCCATACTTGTATTTCCATACTAGACAAAGGAATTTGATGTACATGTCGATGCATCATCTGTCATACTTGACGTGGTACTAGAATAATATGGCCAAGGGTCGATCGATCATCCTATTTCCTTTGCTAGCAGGAAATTATCAATAGCAGAGAAGAACTATACCATGAAAAAAAGAGAAGGACTATATATGGTATACGCTCTACAGAAATTTAGACACTATTTGTTGGATGGACATTTCAAAATGTACACAGATCATTCAGTGTTGCAATACTTCGTTAATAACCTAGTGTTGTGGGGTAATATCTGCCACTGGCTTCTCCTTTTTTAGGAATTTGACTTTGAATTTATTGCTAAATTGGTTCAACAAAATTTAGGACTAGACCATCTGTCAAGGATCGAAAGTGGAGAATAACCTGGTAACCTTGACAATAGTCTCCTTGTTGTGCAACTATTTACGATAAAAATGTTTGATGATCATTACCGAGACATCATATAATTTTTTAGTATGAGATATGCACCAGATGAATTTACTATTGCACAGAAGAAATAGTTAGTTGTGCGAGCTGCATATTTCCAGTTGATCATTGGACGGTTATATAAAATGGCCCTAATGAGATTCTTCATCATTGCATCTTGGAACATGAGAAATCGATGATACTAAATTAAGTGCATGTTTGTGTCATGGGAGGCCATCACACTATAAAAGATGCAGTATGAAATATATTGCAAGTAGGATTGTGGATGCATGTAGATGCTCGACAATAGTGTCGTAGTTGTGATGTCTGTTAATGAACTGGAAAGTAGTGGCGTCGAGATGAAATGTCATTATCCCCCCAAATAACTTTGCAAACATTTTAAAAATGGGTTGTTGATTTTGTGGACCCTATTAGTCCAACAGGGAACTGCACAGGTGCAAGATATATTATCAATGTGACTGACTACCTGAGTAGATGGGCCAAAGAAGCAGTGGTAAAATACTGTACTAATACAGCTCCTGCTTAGTTTTTGTTTGAAATGTAGTGACTAGATTTGGATGCCTGAAAATTTTGATAAGTGACCAAGGAAAACACTTTGTCAATAAATTAATTGAGGAACTAATGGAAGAATTCTAGATCCAGCATACAAATACAATGTGATATCACCCTCAAGCGAATGGTGTTTTCGAATCATTTAACAAAATCTTGGAGAATGTGATGACAAATATTTGCAATGTCCAAAGAGATGACTAGGATCAGAAATTTTTTGTAGAATTGTGGGAATATCACACAACCTATAAGAAGTTGACAGGTCGGACTCCATTTTTCTTAGTATATGGAAAAAAAGTTGCGATGCCAATGGAATACATTGTACCTAGCCTAACGATTGTTGCAATCACAGAGATGATAGATGTTGGTGCTGTCAAGGAAAGACTGACGCTGCTGATACAATTGGAGGAAGATAGCTTTGTTTCGGGATATCATCAAAACCTTTAGAAATAATGATAGAAAGTATGGCATGTTCGACACATCAAGAACAAGCAATTTCAGGCGAGAGGACTTGTTCTTTTGTATGATTGAAAATTATTCAAGCATATGGGTAAGTTGAAAACACACTAGTTAGGAATCTATATTGTAATGAATATCACTGACGAAGGATCAATGCAGTTGCAAAAATTGGGTGGAACACATGTTAGAGGATCGATGAATGGAATTCAACTAAATCCTTATCAGGATAGCTGTGACTTGGTTGACTAAAAATAATAGAAAAAAAAAATAAAAAGAAAAACAAAACCCTTTGAGAAATATTGTTTGATTTGATCACATGATACGAGTTATCGAAAGAAGAAGCAAAAAGTGTCGTAAATTTCTATTCTATCACGGAGAAAGGAAAATTGTCACAAACTCTTTGTCTATCACAAAAGGAGAAATGATGGTGAATATAATCCATCAATCGCACCGAAATAAATATGTTGAAGGTTGAATACGGGTCACCGGAAGATCAATGTTGTCGCAAGTTAAAATGTAGTCATAGAAATGACTGTTGGTCGTAATTAATTCAAAGGATTGAGATATTTTGGTGGCATACTATTTTTTCACTTTCATATTTATTACACAATAACTACCAATGACGTGACATGCAAGTGGTGGCATGCATAGAAGTTTCCTAATAATCATTCGAACGATCATCCCATGTAAAAAAAAGGACAACTACCTTTCCATTAATTGTCTTTTCGTGTGAAGGATTGGTCGAATGAATGGCTAAACATCATCACCTTCACTTCCAAGTTTCAATTCATTATGTTGCATTCAATAGAGAGATTTTTTTCTGCAATTGCAAGAGTCGAAGTGATTTTTCCACTGATATTGGTTATTTTGATTTCTAGTACAAGCACAGTTGCAGAATCTCATATCGTGACTGCATCACCCACCCTCATTATGGAATACACTGTGGGATATGTTCCACCACGGGCCGAGGTTGCATAAGAACCTGAACAAATTCCATTCATACCCATAGTAATGTTACAATTTTTGGAATATATTAAACCCACTCATAACTTAGGATAAAATAATTAATCATTATTTGATAAATTATTCACCCACTAGCTTAGCTAGTTGGCATCCACTTGCACCTTAAAGTCAATACATTCCATCTATATCCTAGGAATGATTTATTTCTAATTATGGGTTGATCTTGACCACCTTTTGACCATCTAGAATTATTATAAAATACTTTACAGTAGCTTCTGCTTTATTCTTCTTTTCCTTTTTTTCTGTGGATAAGGTAAAGCTAGTCAAACTAGGAAACTGGGTCCTTCTGTTTCCAACCCATCCTTCATGAATTTTCCTCCATTTTATAGGATGAGCATGTTTTTTCCATCTCCTTAATAAAACATCCATGCTTTTTCCAATTCATGAGGTCCTTGATATATTTGGGAATTTCTTTAGCCACCTATGGGGGTTTGCTATATTTTGGTAAGTCAACCTTTTTTATCGTTATGAGTTGTCTCCATACAAATTTATTTTCCTAAGAGGGATGTTATATTTATTCACACTATTATTCACCATTATTCAATGAAAGGATACACATCAATATTCATTTCTTCATTCATGTGATTCAATCTATTTTCTTCTCTCTATTTTTCCTGTGTATGCTTGTGAGAATTCTTAGTAGCAAGATCTATTTCCTATGCTTCTTATTAGCATCATTGCTCATATAATTGATCTATTATTTCTACATGGTATTAGAGATACAAGTAAAAAAACCTTTCCATCTCCTACATGGTATCAGAGCAGCAAGGTTGATCAAGTTCTACAGAGTTGAGGAGTGCATCCAGTCTCCTATCCCTCTCTAAAGAAGAGCTTGTATAGCTTACAAGATTTTCTCCTAGTTTTGTTTTGCAGGTTGCAGAGAGTATCTCCTAGAGCATATCAACAACTTCTATATGGATTCAAAAGTTCCTCTACTATCTCCTTTCAACTATGCTGATTGGGAGCCAAACATGAGCGCATACTTGAAGAGGAAATGTCTCTTTGATGTCTCCATTGGTGCACTGAGAGAACCTGATTCTTATAAAGAGAATATTGATTGGATAAATAAGTGTGATATAGCTTATGTAATTATGTGTTTGGTAATGTCTCCATATATACATCATTTCATAGATTTTGCTGAGTATCCATTTGAGCTTTGGAAGAATTTGGACAAAGCTTTTGGTTTGCAGGAAATAGAAGATGAAGCATGGAGCAAACCCAACATATCCTCAATGTTCTCTCTCTCAATATTTCTTGGCCTCTACATTCTCTGATGAATTTGATCATGCTGAATAATTTTCTCATACATTTCATGGTGCTGCTACTCTCCTTGATTCGAATGCTTCCTCCTTCAATGAAGAAGCAAATATCGAAAAACCATCTTTTTTTGTGTCTCTTGAAGGTGATTTTTCTTCTTGTTATAATATTGATGAAAAATAAGTAACATATGGAGATTCTATTGATATTCATGATGATACTATGACCCATTCATTTTTCTCAAAATCTCCTATCTTAGATTCTCAGATCTATGTACCAAATCCTTCACACTTTGTGCATACCTCTCTCATTGATGGTGTGCAACCCAGTGATTTCCAGGATGTTTGTTTAGCTAAATAAAGCCTTATTTTAGTCATACTAATTACCTTAATTGATCTCATGTGCTTCAGCATCTCCTCCTTTATTCTTGGCATCAATACTCAAAACCTCCTTGAAGATTGTGAACATCTCATTCTTTCCTCCTTTCATACAGAGGATTCATTACCCATGTATTCCCATGAGTCTACTTATATGCTTATATGTGATCCTTTGGATTCTGATTTAGAAGCATATTTTCAGGTTGATACACATATCATACCACCATCCATATCATATACCATACCTATGAATAATCCTAAGACTATACAAATCCCAAGTTTAGTAGTTGATTCCTCATTGGTCTCTTATGCAGTGATACTTATCTTACATGGGTTGAAGTCTTTCCTATATTTCATTGGTTGGTTATTCATGAACTTATTCATATTTGGAATGATATTAAACATGTTTGAATCTTCTCTAAACACTTATGGTTCAGATCTTATTCCCATCCATCATTCATATTTTTACACCTATTAGTTTTCCCCAGTTGCTCATAGTTTTCCTATTCTAGCCCTATATCCTCATGGAGCCATTGAATCCTTTGTCCTTTATGTTCCATATGATAATATTTCTGATATATAATAGTTTTATTTGCCTCAAATCATATCTAGAAAGGTGCTACATCATTTTTGGAGATTGACATGTGATTCACATCACAATTTGCAGCTATTTAGGGAATTGGGTGTGAAATAAATTGTCTTAATTTTTGTACTCTTTAGAAAGGAGTATGCATAGATATCTTTTCCATTTAAGATTATGTTTTCATATCAGAGTTTGAAAGCAGCAAGAAGCATTTATATAATTCTCCTACTTCGTTAGTTGATGAGATACAAGGAGTCTCTCCTCTTTTTTCTTGCCAGTTCTACACTCTAGCACATGATCATGGACTTCATTATTTATTCACCAAGTCCTTCATCTAGAAGCAGTTCATTCAGATCATTAAATTCAATATGAAGATATGTTGAATACATATTTCAAATTTTGTGCCTATTCCTATCTTGAGGAAGGATTTTCCCCATGTGTTTTTGCCTCTTTCCTCACTTTTCTAGACATAATAATTGTTAAAGGGTGAACATAGACTTCTTGTTGGGCCCTATATGCATCCATATTTTTTTTCACACCATCATAAATTAATACTTATAGGAGGGTGTTGGAATATATTAAACCCACTCATAACTTAGGATAAAATAATATTTAATCATTATTTGATTAATTATTCACCCACTAGCTTAATTGGTTGGCATCCACTTGCACCTTAAAGTGAATACATGCCATCTATCCCCTAGGAATGATTTATTTCTAATTATGGGTTGATCTTTACCACCTTTTGACCATCCATAATTAGTATACAACACTTTACAACATATTTTTATTTATTCTGTTTTTCCTATTTTTCGGTGGATAAGGTAAAGCTAGTCGAACTAGGAAACTGGGTCCTTTTGTTGCCAACCCATCCTTCATGAATTTTCCTCCATTTTCTAGGATTGGCATTTTTTTCCCATCTCCTTGAAAAATCACTCATGTTTTTTCCAATTTGTGAGATCCTTGATAGACTTGGGAAGTTCTTTAGCCACCTATGGGGGTTTGCTATATTTTGATAAGTCAGCCTTTTTGAGCTTTATGAGTTGTCTCCATACAAATCAATTTTACTATGAGGGATGTACTCTTTATGTACACTATTATTCATCATTAGTAAATGAAAGGATACACACCAATATTCATCTCTTCATTAATGTGATTCAGTCTCTTTTATTCTCTCTATTTTTCCTGTGTATTCTTGTGAGAATTTTTAGTAGAAAGATCTATTTCTTGTGCTTATTCTTAGCATCATTGCTCATAGAATTGATCACCACAAGAAGAAAGCACCACCACCACCACCACCATCGAAGGAGGAGGAAGAACCAAGTTCTCCAACCATGCTTCCATCGTATATTCCACCGATACAAGATGATGCACCTAGTATTAGAGTTATAAAGAATGCACGGTACCGATTGGTAGTACCATCTATACCGAAAAGAGTTTGGGTCTCACAGAACATACTTCCAAACCTCAAGAATTTGACCTTTGTCAATCACGACATACAAAAATTTCTAGAGTTGGACATAAAAAACAACATGGTTATTATACAAGATACTTTAGATGGTCTGAAGCTCCTAGTTCCAATCGAATGGGAAAGAGGACTGGACCAAGAAGGTTTAATTTTGCTGATGTATATGTTGCATTTTGGACAAAGCACATAAGTGAATGAATGTGTCAAATAGTTGTTGGTATCATTCCACCGTAGTTTCATATGGTTCAACCAAACAATTTCTATGAATGTCAAGTTGATAGCAGCGATTACAAGACTTCCACTTGCAGGCATATACCTAGTGCCATTTTTCAAAAATGAATAGGATACTTTGATGACAAAAAAGATAAAAGACAAGTATGATTTGACCAAAGATACCAGAGGTTTTTTAATCACATCCATCAATGACAAAATTGTTCGGTTCGTAACTAAGGTTTTATCTACCAAGTTGGTGCATAAGATGCGACTGAACCAATGTACGATAGGAATGATTGTAGTGATTAAACACTACCCAGCAAGGGTTCAAATGAACTGGTCGCACTACCTGCTAAATGATTTTTTATCAGTTGCGGAGGAGTCCCAGGATAAAGGTATCACATTCCATTATTCATGGTTACTTATTTTGATTCCATTTGTCACATATGAAGAAGAAGTGAACTACCAGGGGGTATATATACCAGTTTGATGTCGAGGAACTTGATACCAGAATCTATGGTTTGAGCAAGACCTAAAGGAGAGACAAAAAGACAACAATTTGCAATTCTTTTTGCAAGGAGAGGCCCTATGACATCATGTGAAAAAAGGAAATAATTACAAAGGATATCATTAAGCAGTTTAAAAACATTGTTAAGTTTATAATTGGGCCCCATCAAATCTTGTTGTGGTCACAAAAAGACTCATAATGTCAATGGTTAGTGACACAATACATGTTATCTAAATAATAAGTTAAGGCCATTACCCAACATTGGTCGAAAGAATGGTGAGTCCCTGTTGTTAATGACCAACTATCTATAGAAGAAGACCTATGATAGGATGATCCACCAATGCAGAAGGATGAAGAACATGGAGGGGACCCCCCACCATAAACACAAGATAGCAAAAATTCTCCTACCCATCCCCATCATGATTCTAGTACCACCCCAACAGATCAAGTAGTGGGTGATAAGAGGAAGAAAACAGAGCATCATAAGATAAGGCATAATAAAAGGAAGACTGGAAAAATAACATGAATTGCCGTCCTTGACAGCGAATATTTTACCCTTCTAACAGAAATTGTGGCAGAATTCACTACACAAACGCTAAATAAATAGGATGAGCACTAAAAATATCTAACATGTAGTATTACAAACTTACTACAGACACTCTGCAAAGCGGTAAAAGAAGTATGGGTAGCGGTAGACTACATACCACAAGTGACAGTGGAACAAGACTTATTCGGCTAGTCAAAAGAGTGACCGAGTGACGTGTAGATACCTATTCCATTGATAAAGATTCAACTGTTGTGAGAAGCAATCGACCTAGGAACAACAGAGTTGAATACCATGGCCAAGAACTTGGGCCATGTCACCATAGATTTTTCCCAAATTATGTTGTATGGAGTCTATTCCATCCATAATGTTGCAGTCATGGAAATGAAGGTCCTATAAGGCATGATGATCAAGAAATTTTGAGCATCAAATAATACTATTAGTAATATGAATAAGACATTCAAAGAAACCGGGAAGAAAACCAAAACCTAGTAAGAGGAAAGGCTCTGGCTCAACACGACTATAACACTTGCTTGCAGCAATTTTGCAGATAAAGGCATAAAAAATGATATTTTTACAAAATCTAAGGTCATTCGACTTAGAAAAATAGAATAAGGCCTCCGAAAAAAGGTCATGGATTTGGAAGCACAAGTGAGACCCAGTACACCCATAAAGGTGCTAGAAGAAATAAGGAATATAGAAATAGAGGCCATGAAGAAGATAGAAGAGGCAGAGGTACTTTGTGCCAAGGCAGTTGAGAAAGTTTCTCATATGTGAGAATATTTGATCGATGATGAGGAATTAGAGAAATTTTTAGATCAGCTAGGCACTATTGAGACAGAGGAAAACCAAATGAAGAATGCGATGAAGAAACTTCCCTTAGCAAAGAAAATTGATAAAGATGCAGAGATGAAGAAACTACAATAGGAAGTTGTAGCGCTACAAAATCAACAACAACAGAGGAATGACAAATTCAAAGAATTACAGGAAGAGGAAGAAATAGTTACAAGAATTATTCAGCATGTACACCAAAAAGTGTGACAAGTAGTAGATTCATAAATAATTACAACTTTGAAACACATCAGTTCTGAAATTCTGAAGACTCTAAAGAAGAAGGAAGCAAAAGTACGAGAGGAGACCATGCATATAGTGAAGATATTCTAATATTTTCAAAGTAAGGTTGTCACAATAGAAGCTTCATATGAGTGTGGCTCTAAATGAGCCACATGTGATTGTTGGGGGCATGTTGTCCCTAGGGAAGGATAGGAATAATTCATCCAAAATTATTCTTGGGAATATGAATATTTAGGTCGCATGAAGAAGGAAGCTACGATGGAGGAGAATCTATGAAAGAAGTAGGTGTGGGAGAAAGAGATACAACACAATAAGTAGTTGTAGAGAAAAATATGCGACATAAGCAACTATGAGGGAATATTTCACGATAGAAAGGAAGATATGACGAGAGAAGCCATGATGAAAGGGACCATGATAGAAGGCATGCAATAGTTGAAAAGGACATTCTAAGAGATCATTGGTAGGAATTTAGATAGAGTCATGCATGCTTTGGGGAATAAATAATCTTTTTATTTTAGGCCAATAGTGTCTACTGAAAGTTATAAATAAATGTATGAGAATAGGAATGACAACATGTTGGCTAACTGAATAGAGTGGGTTGATTATGACATGTAAGAGTCTATAAAAGGATGAACCCAATTTGTATGTCGGTTGGATATTTGGTTGTATGGTTAGAGATTCATGCTCTCTATTGTTGTTGTTGTCTGTTTGTAGAGCCATAGAGATGTAGATTTGTAGAGAAGAGAGATTCAATCCAGGTTATGTGCAGATCGATAATAGGGTGAAGGAGAGGAAACATTGGAAATATGATATTAGAGAGCATGAGAGGAGAGAGAGGTCTGTATAGATTGTAAGTAAGATCAAGAACATAGTATGCAAGCTGATTACATAGATGAAAGATTCCATATCATCTCTTCATGCCAGATGAAGAGCTCCTTTGTGGTTTTTCTTGGATGGGTTTCCATGTTAAATGTGGCATATGTGTATATTTTATGAATGTTCTTATGTCAAAAGAATGTATGTTGTAAATAAGTGTATGTGTATTTTCTTATGAATGAGTCCTTATATGCATATGCAACACTGTTGTTAGTTGTAATCGCTAATAAGGAACTATATTACTGTTGTAATATCTGTCGACAGATAAGTAGAGTGATACATGGAATGCATGTACTAAGAGATAGTAACATAAACATTGTCTTTAGTTGAGAAAGATATCAAGGTGTCGAGGAAGAGGAAATCCCCACACAACTACAAAAACCTAGTTTTGGAAGTTACCCACAAGAGATATATTGGGTGAGATTGCATCTGTGTCGCATGTGCTGTCAAATGAGACTTACTTTGTCGGGTCAATATCTTGGGATTTTTTGACGAAAAATCAAGGGTATGTGTTAGGATTATTAATCCTCCCTTGTCCAAATTTGGTCATATGTCTAAATTGGGAGTCATGTCTAAATCGGGAGTCCATCCAGTCTATTTATAGTCATTAACACCATTGAGTCCACTTGACCTAATTGGGGAACATGTTTCAGTTACTAAAGTGTGGGGAACACTAATTGAGCCTCACTCCCACTTATTGCATAAGTTTAGGATCCTCCTAGATCAATCCCTACAATTTAGGAAGCCACTAGGAGTGTCAAAACCAACCAAGGTCAGTTCACTTCAGTTAATGACTAGTCAAGCTAAGTTAGGAGTTAGTTACATTCAGTTCTAGTCCTCTACATTCAGTTGGCGCTAGGTTTACTTGACTGAACACATGTGGGGTGCATTTCTCACCTACCACTATCAGTTAACCTTAGTCAACACTGAATGTAACACTTTAGTTGTGTTTTAGAGCTCTGATGAGCTTCGGTTATGGTTTAGACAAGGTCAGTTAACCACTGAGTCCTCCGATAGTGATTTAGACAAGGTCTTGGTCACCTACAGTCAAGTAGAGTCTAATCAATTCGAACTTTCTCATGTGGATTTGAATTGCTTGTGGCTATTAAATCCATTGTAATTCATTGTAATTATCTATCTAATTACTCTTTGATTAATGAAAAGTATTCACAGCTACAAGCCATTTTTGCATTGTTTCATTCTTCAATAACTAAGTAAATTGTGTGATCTATCATGTGAGTTGTGTGTTTGTCCACAGATCTATGTGCTCAATTTAATATGGTATTAGAGCCTCAACGGACAAGGCACTTCTCCTCCTCATATCTCCTACTGGATCATTTTTTTTGTTTTACAGGTACAACTTCGAAATGATTTCATCTTTGATGAGACAAGGTCTCTGTCGGGTGTCTATTGGGCTCGGTAAAGAGTTTTTTAGTAAGATTAACTGGCTGAATAAAAGCAATGGGTCTTTTGGAACATCCAGCACCATAATCATCCTTGATACAAAAATATCGGCCTCCACTCTCTCTGATGAAGTTGTTCAAGATAAAGAAGAAGCAGAAGCTTCTACATAGTCAATTTGAATTGAAGACAGTCTCCATGCAGTGACTCCTTGTCCTGATGCTCCGAAAGTTCATGATATCTCTGATATATCATATTCTCATATTGCTGAAACAAAAGAAGACATTTGAATCTCTGATATTGAAGAAAAATTCTGCTGCACTTCCATGCAAACATTTACCGGTGAATTTCCTTTAAATTCTGTGCAAAATTTACTAGTAATTACTTCCGAAAGTGAAGAGAAATTTGATTTGTCTCCCTCTAATGTTGCTGCTGGTGTGAAAATATGTGATACCTTGGATATTTTGGAAGAAATATCAGATTACCAGAGTGATCCATTCGCTCCCCATGATCTATATTTTCCAGCAAATTCCTCCAGGATTGCATGCACCAAAATTTAGAATTTTGAAGAAGAAGAAAGCTGTGCATCCACCGTCTCAGTTAACCATTTATTTGAATCTGATATTAAAATTATTGGATCTGATATGATATTATTTAGATATTATCTGATATTTCTTGTTTTAATATATCAAATTCATAATCTTTCAGTACCACTTGTAGTTGTTCTCATCAACGGTGTGAAGAAACAGGTACCACAAGTCTCCTACAAAACTGTTGCTGGGGATTTGATTCCATTTCACAGTTTTGGATATGTTTTGAACCTATTTAGATATGATTTACTTTCTGATATGATATTATTTGGTTCATATTTTAAAATCCAAAATCCTTCAGTCATGCTTGTAGCTGCTCTCACCAATTCCGGTGTGAAAAATCAAGTACCACACTTTCTCTTCAAAACTGCTGATGGGGATTTGGTGTTAGTTTCCTCATATGAGGTTGCTGATATTTTATTATGTGATTCATTATATATTTCAAAAGATATATAAGACTATGGATCTCAAGCATTCTCTCTCAACAGTCCCAGTGCTTCTTTACCATTGATCACATGCTCATCTCCTCACAGAACTAGTAAAGAGGAAGATTTTCTGCATCCGCCTGGACACCTACTCCTAACACTTGGGTCTGTTCTTACCACTCATGGTTTTCTGTTCATGGATGCAACATATCATTTTCTTGAGTGTTCCTCACATTCTCTGAATTCTCAAGAACCTTTTCTCACTTTTTAGTTGACTTCAGTTGCTCTACATGGGTCCAGTCTTCATCTGGCAGCTGTCTATATTTCTGATTTAGTTGAGCATATCATTCTTCTTCCAAAGAGGAAGATTCCTCTAGACATAATGATGGAGAGGTTCACATTCCAGGCCCTAGGATACCTGTGCATAGAAGAACCAGATTGATCCTGATTCTACCTGCTTAATTAGAGGGGGGGATTTTTTCCCATGTGGTTTTTTCCCCAGCACCTTGTTTTTGAGCAGTTACTTTACTTTACTTGATGTAATGGGTGACCTATGGTTTTAGTTACCAGGGCCCACAATTTTTCCAAGTTAGCATTCAGGGGGGGTGTTAGGATTATTAATCCTCCCTTGTCCAAATTTGGTCATATGTCTAAATTGGGAGTCATGTCTAAATCGGGAGTCCATCCAGTCTATTTATAGTCATTAACACCATTGAGTCCAATTGACCTAATTGGGGCACATGTTTCAGTTAATAAAGTGTGGGGAACACTAATTGAGGCTCACTGCCACTTATTGCACTTGATTGCATAAGTTTAGGAGCCTCCTAGATCAATCCCTACAATTTAGGAAGCCACTGGGAGTGCTGAAACCAACCAAGGTCAATTCACTTCAGTTAATGACTAGTCAAGCTAAGTTAGGAGTCAGTTACATTCAGTTCTAGTCCCCTACATTTAGTTAGCGCTAGGTTTACTTGACTGAACACATGTGGGGTGCATTTCTCACCTACCACTGTCAGTTAACCTTAGTCAACACTGAATGTAACACTTTAGTTGTGTTTTAGAGCTTCGATGAACTCCGGTTATGGTTTAGACAAGGTCAGTTAACCACTGAGTCCTCCGATAGTTATTTAGACAAGGTCTTGGTCACCTACAGTCAACTAGAGTCTAATCAATTCAAAATTCCTCATGTGGATTCAAATTGCTTATGGCTATTAAATCCATTGTACTTCATTGTAATTATCTATCTAATTACTCTTTGATTAATGAAAAGCATTCACAGCTACAAGCCATTTTTGAAATGTTTCATTCTTCAATAACTAAGTAAATTGTGTGATCTATCATGTGAGTTGTGTGTTTGTCCATAGATCTATGTGCTCAATTTAATAGTATGAACCTGGGTCTAAGGGAGAAACACCAACAAAATTTCTACAATATGCATCTCTACGAAGAAGTAGAGCAGTGTGATCATTCTTGTGTGCACTAGTTACCTAGTACTGTGCTTGCGAACCTATCCATATTCTTCCAATCTAATAACAGATAGGAGAATACATGTTTCCTTTATCTCTTATTTCTAGTGGAAGAGTGACATGATTCAATTTTTTGTTGAGTGAGAAGAATTGTTGATCAAACCTTACCATCATGTAGCATCTCTCTAGGAGTTTATAGCACCTATCTGAAAGAAGAAAATTTACTTAACATAGCACAAGGATCTCTTTTTGAAACTAAGATATTGGTCTCCTCATGTCAGATGAATCTCTAGCCATTTTCCTAGCTTCCTCAATAACCTTTTGATCCCACTTAGGACTAGGATTGGGAGTAGGGACTAGATCTGTATATGGATATGATTGAACTTCATCTTCAATTCCATAAACTGACTCAACTTGGTCCTCTTCTTTGAATTCTCAATCTGAAACATTAATGGAAACATTATCATATGAAAAATGTTTAGGTAGAATGGTTTTACCTTCCCTTTCAAATGGAAGCTGAGATTGCACTGGATCTGAGTATGGTAGAAAGTGTGAGAATTCCTATGCCTTGGATGCATGGCTTGCAACATATTTCTCTATAAGCTTCCTGGTCAAGACCAAATACCACTCACTTTGGGTGAGCCTGTATGAGTAATCTAGTATACATACAGCAAATTCGATGGTAAGGAGGGAACATAGAGTACATTCTTGAACACTCCATGATATAAATTTATTGAAATATTTCCTTTAGCTTGAATTTGAGTTTTATCATCCATGTGAATACTAGGAGCATTAGTAAGTTGTACTAAAGAGAGTGATTCTTTGGATGCAACCATGTGATTGGAGGCTCCTAAATCAATGAGGAAGGGATGTGTTTTTGAAAAACCATCCTTCAATGCATGACATCTCTGATCATGATATTTAGTTTTGTCTCTAGAGTCATCCTTCCTTTTGCCTTCAAGGAGGAAAATATTGTGTTTCGCAACGAGTTTTGTCATATGATCTATGGTCTTCTGCATACAATATTTCTCTATATGGTTTCCTTTCTTATAGTAGGAGTAATTTTTCCTTTCCAAAACTTTGATGTTTGTCCTTCCTAGAGCCTAAGGCTTCATATGATGGATCAAAATATTCCTTAGATTCAAATTTAGTGTTCCTTTTCTCTTTTCCTTTTTTATTCCTCCTTGCTTGCACATTCTTTATCTCACCAACCAAAAGAGCTTGATTCTGAGAGGCTCTGAGAGCTCCCATCTATATCAACTTGTCATTTTCATGAATTAGATACTTTGTGAAGGAATCAAGGAATGGAATTCACCAATTAGGAGTATTTAGTCTCCCAGAGTGAAAGGTAGATACAATCACTAAGAATTTTGGGCCAAGTTTGCTAACAATGGAGAGCATGAATTGCTCATCCTTCTTCTCAATTTCGCACTTCTTGCATTTCATGACCAATGATTTGAATTTTTAGAAAACATTTTGTATAGTTTCAAAGTTACTAGGATGTAGAGCTATCTTCTCATTTTTCAGAATATGGCCCTCATCTCATCCTATTTTCCAAACAAGGATTCTACCATACTTCTTTTTGTGTTCTCAATCCATCAAGGTGAAAGAGTAAATATCTAGAGATATGGATGCACATGAATCCAAATGATTCATTAAGCTTGTTTATATACTTCGATTTCTAAATATTATATTGGGGTTCAACTTATCTTCCCATGGTGACCCTGTACAGACCCTTTTTGCATAATACAATCTACATATCAAGCCTCCAATCAAGGTAATTAAAGGGTGTGAGGATTCTAGGAGTCAGATCTACTGAATTATCCATCTCATAGCTTCAAGAATAGCTAATTATTCAAAAAATATTTGAATGCACATATAGAAACACTACAAAAAATATTCAACTTGAATCAACCGGTTTAAACCCTCTCCACTTCGACATGTGCACTTTCTCTAGGTGCATTAGACCTAGATAGAATCCAGAGGGAGAAAGGTAAGAATACCATGATTTATGTGGAACACTATTGCTTCTGGTGCATCAATGGAAGCTTCTAAGGTTTTTTGTTGGCCTAGATACATGCTCTAATACCATGTTAAATTTAATGAAGCATAGGATCTTCAAGCTTGCATGAATTCAAATGATGAAGAAGATTGTATAAGAGAGAGAAGCAATTCAGTAAACTCTAATCAATAATTCATGGAAAATTAAACACACATTAGACCAATAATTGGAAGAACTACATTACAGCCATTAATTAATAAATAACATGTAATACAATGGTAATACAAATAGCATAATTTGAATTCCTAATATAGGATTCGAATCTACCAACCTGGACTAACTCGAAAGCTAACTCGGTGTGGGAAAATCACCATTAGAGCTCACTAATCCAGTTATGGATCACTAAATCAGTTCACAACTAGTTAACTCATGTAGGTAGGTGAGAAAATATTCCCTACTTCCCTTAAATCATGCAAACTAGCACTAGGATGATTGAGAGTGATATAAGTGATGGGAATCAGATCATAACTAAACATAATCAAATGCCTACTAGGGTCAACTACTGGATATTGTTGGTGACACTCAAAGTGGGTTCCTAAAATATATGGATTAGTCATTAGAGCTCCTAAAATCATACAGACAAGTGCATTGAGTGGTAGGTGACCCCCAAGTGAGCCCCCCATGCACCAATGAAGTGGTAATAACCTCTTAGGCTAGGAAAATAAAAATAGACTATGGTGGTTAAGGGAGGATTTATTCATAATCCTAAGGGAGGATTTATTCATAATCCTAACACTTGTGTGATATAGCAGGATTTGTCCTTCAAGTGAAATATTCTTAATTTAATTAACTTGAATTATCTGTCAATTCAACGATAAATGTAATCAACTTCTACATCTCTTCACATAATGCAGGAAACAAATTTCCAAATCTATTTATGGAATACTTGCCACCTTTAATCAACACAACTTTCATGTTTTCAATATTTGTTTTTATACTTTTGTCCCAATGGAAGTGTCTCTTTATCAAGTTAATACCGCCATTTCCAAGCTTTCTGAAGAAATTAAGTCTCAACAACATGAATCAACAAAATTTAAAGTGAAATTTAAGAATTTGTCATCTCGGGTTGAGGAGCCTTATATACAAAAATGGTATGCCTAGTCACAAGTGAATCAATGGTGTGCTAATGAGATTGTGATCTTGAATAGTTGGATGGATCAACTTTATAAATAAAAGGATCTCAATCTGGTGCAACACATTCAAGGAATGTACAGTGGTACTACTTTCGATATGCAATATTCTCCTGATACTAAATTGTTCCTCACATTACCCATTGCTATTTATATTGAACTATGTATTTCGCTTCTAGGATACTAAATATTTCAACTTCATAAGCCAATATTCACGCTAAGGCAATTTTGAAAAATGTGTGCTCGTTTCAGTGTCTTATGTACTTGCCTTCTTCTTATCTTGTATGCCATTGATGGCCTAGTTGTATTCCTATATGTTTTGAGCTTTGGAGCTTCATTTTTGTGAGATGAATGAGTACATGTATATATATATAATGACAACTCCTTCATAATACAAATTGTGATTAAGAAAAAGTGTTGTATCTGCACACATGTATGTGACCAATAGTGCAATCATGCAATCCAAGATTGTTTTACTTCTAAAGGAGTGACTATTTTTCTATTGATATTTCTATATCAATGTTGTGTTAATTTAAATATGTGTTCTCCATTTTTTAGAAATCACATCTTTAAATGAGTGTATTCTGTGTGCGACAAATTTCTCTAACTACAATTCCCATCGATACTTTCCTTGAACTCCTAATTGATGACATGTTGAATTCAAGGATCTTACTAAAAACTTTGAAGATCAACAAGAAGGGAAGAATTCCATTGCTTCTTGAGAAATACTTGAATTATTTACTACAGCTGCACATGCTTGAGTAACTTTCTTTATCCTTTTTTTCGATGTGCACACATGCTTTTTGATATTGTCCAAGACTAAATTCCTTTTCTCTCCATATTTTTCTGTCGATGTTATATGAAACATTTATTTTTGGTTGTTTCATTATTCTTATACAATATTGAGACTTATGCCAAAAACCATCACAATCACAACATATCATTATATGACAATATTTTTCAATGTGGCAAAAAATAATTACACCTTGAATACTTCAATGTACTGACCCTTCTTTTACTAGTGTAAAGGGGAAAATTGTAATTATTGAAAGAACTATCATACCTAGGTTGGAATTGATTTTCAAACTTCATATGATTTGTATCTGAACACATTTTCTATCATAGATATTTTTAGCTATCTTATCATAGCCAATCCATTACTTTTCCGTTGGTGACCTCTGGTTGCTAAATATCTTGTCGAAGATTGATGTGCTATTATTGAGCATGTTCTTAATTTCTGCACCAAAATAAACTTTGAACTCTTTTATATTTGTGCAATCTGGTATTTTATCCTTAGATTGTCTTTGATTTTCTGAATACTGGTTCTCTCTTCTTATTTCAGCCACTTCACTCTTCAAGTGAGAAAGCTTTGTATCTTTTTTGCAAGACATTATGTTAGCAACCCATTTTTCTTTCTTGTTTCTTCCAATGATTATTCTAGCACATAATTCTTTTCTTCTAGCCTTTTAAATTCATTTATTGCGCAATCTAACTATTTTCAAAGATCATTTTCCTTCTTACTCATATATTTTTCCAACGTTGAAAATAATTTTCCTCCGTGGCTTGGTATTCATAATTTAACAGTTGTTCCTTTAAGGATTTTTTCTTATTTCTTGAATTCTTTAGTTCTTCCAAAGCACTAATCAATTCACCTGCCAAATCAAACTTTTTAGTTTATTCTTCACTATTACCCATATGAAACATACTGCCTGATCCAATTTCTACGTCAGATTTTGAAGGTGAAATATAGAACCCATTATAAAAATACTTACTCAATGTTTCTGGTTGTCCTTCATGATTCTTCCTTTTGATGATTCTTTCTTGATGAAAGAAGAACAATTATATTTTCTTTTGAATCTTCATCTTCTACAAATTCCATGAAAATAACTTCCCTTGAATTATCAACACTATTATCTTCCTGTGATGAACTATTGTCTTCCTTAAAGTATAAACTATTTATCTATCTAAGTAACTTCCTTCTATTTTTAGACCTGTATTGTTAATGTGTCATCCTCTATTCTTTGTGATTGAAAACATCTTCACTATCATTTCTCCAGTTTCTTTGTAAGGACATTTTGATGCAAAATGACCTACTCCACCACAAGCAAAACATTTGAAGGGTAACTTACTTTTCTATTTTCCATGTCCCCTTTTTAATTTCCTCACAAAGTTGGATTCCTCTACATTTTATCCATCAGATGAATTGTTTTTATGCTCATGCTCACTTTTTTTTATCCTCTTGGTTACTTTGAATGCTACTTCTTTCCTATATGGATTCTCCTTTTCAATCCGCATCTCATATGTTGTAAGAATCTTGTAAAGCTCATCCTTTGTTAACTTGTCCAAATCAGTTATGTATTCTAAGACTAATTACTTGGAGCCAAATATCGATGGTAAAGTTCTCAATACCTTTTGGACTAGTGCTTCTTTACCAATTTCCACTCCAAGGCCTCATATAGAGTTAACAATTTCATCAAATCGAAGAAGATATGATTCTATGTTTTCTTCTTCTTTCATCTTAATGGTTTCAAATTGTCCTAAATAAGTTTGTAAATTTTCCTTCTTGAATTTTTCATCTCCTTCATATATGTGATTGATTTTATCTCAAACTTGTTTTTTTGTTGTATACTACATGGCCTTGGTAAACTCAGAATCTACTAATCTACAAAGTAATGCATCTCTAGACCTTGCATTATATTCGTATTTTATTTGATCAGCTGCATCAATAGGTGTAGTTTTGGGACAATTGTAACCATTTTTCACATGCTTCCAAACATTGACTCCAAGGGATTGCAGATACAATTCCATCCTTATTCTCCAAAAAGTGTAATTCGACCCATTAAATCTTGGTGCTCTATTAATAGAAATGCCTTCATGTTTGTCCATATCTATTTAGAGATATATCTTCTAGTTGTAAATATGTTAATGAAGACACCCTCTCTAATACCAATTGTTGGAATTCATTTTATATTGAGAGGGGTGAAAATTAGTATAAAGTGCATATTATACATATTTTCACTTTAAAAAAATTATGCACCAATTTACATTCTAGTCAAAACAATAAAATATACCAGTGTACAAATAATTTGTATAGTTAGTGTTGAAATATTGTAACTTCGAAGAATATTCGATATGTATCTTTTTGTGGTCCCCGATGGTCCTACCGGGAGAAACACTTGTATTACTTTGTAGCCCGATGCTTCTAATCAGAAGAACTAATGAGAGTCATGAGGTAGTCCCCTCTAATTGTAAAGGTGGGTCGTTAGCACCCCAGTGTGGTTACCTGAGCCTACATGTGTAACTCAAGCCTACATGTCAGATTTAATTATTAAAGTGAATGGATGAATATAAATAGATGTTTGGCACTCCTCATTTGGAACTCACACACTCATGTAGTGCATTAGTGGAGGAGAGAGGAGTAGCTGGAGACGGAGGAGGATCAGTATTTGATCTCCTTTTTGGTTTTATCTTTTATCTTTTGGGGCATCTATATCGAGGAATATTTTGCTGGGTTTTTCCCTTTAGGGTTTTTCTAGGATAAATCTTTGTGTTATTTTTGTATGGTTGTGCTTGTCTATCTTTCAGTAATCCTGTTTATATTCTTTTGTTATGAAATTGAAATGAAATACTAATGATCTAGCTTAGCATATGAAAATTCAACATGGTATCAGAGCCACCCTAAAAAAAGACATTGTGCAGCTACATAAGCTAGGGATTCTTAATTTTTGGGTCTCTCTCCACAATCAATTAGCAAAAGAAGGCTAGGATGACTCTCCATTGAAGGGCGCATCTTTCTGTCGAAGCAGAATTCGATTCCGAGCATTTTCAGTTTTCGATGCGAGAAATTAGGGATTTCTACAAAAGAATAATTTTTGAGTGAGCTCGGCATAGGATTTATCTCCTCATCAAAATCGAATTTTAGAGACCTGGATCAATATTTTTGGTTGGGTGAAACTCTAGGAAAGTCAAACTCAAGTTTGACCTCAAGCTAGACAAACCCTAAATACTAAAACTGATAAGTTTTGGTACATTTACTATATCTCAGGATTGGAGAAGTATCGGGAGCTAAACATTGCAGAGGTTGCAAATATAATAATGATGTACACTGTATCCAAAATTCATCCTCCGATTCGCTATATTCTAGGATATATGATCCCTCCAAGTTAGGCTTCGAGCCTCTTCCAGGATTCATCCCTAAACCGGACACCTGGGGAGAATTGACATATCATGGGATACAAAGCTCCAAATGAAATTATGGAAGATTTTGCATAAATGGAACGTACTTTAATTTATGTGGTCCTAGTTTCAAGCTCAGAAGATGAAACAGTGACATGTGGTAGTCCATACAAATTCGTTGTTCTGAACAGTCCTGAAACAGGTCACCTTGGGAAAATGATCATAAGTCCCAATTGGTGAAACCAATTCTAAGGAAACATGTGTTTTTGGAACAGGAACATGTGAGGGTAGCTCAGTACAAAGTTTTAGACATAGAGGAGTAGTAATGTTAGAGATATTGCAGAAACAATATCAGGCATTTCTACAGGAGAAATTGGAAAACAAGGGCTTCCTGTTCCGGGAGCTTCCCTCCACAGTTTTCAAAAAAGGAGTACATTGAACAGCTCAAATTGAAGAGATTTATATTTCTATCCAATAATATATGAAATATTCTAAGTTTTTAAAATTAGGGTTTCTCTGAAAAACCCTATATCAGCCAGCTCTGAAACCAGGACGGACAGCTCAAATCGGTAAGATCTAATCTTTTGCTATTTCCATTTGAGGTTCTCCTCAGCTTGATGATAAGCTTGGTGAAGTTGAAAACTTCCAAGCATGGAAGTATTTGATCTCTCTGAAGAAAATGAATTGGACACCTACATGAGTAGAGAAATTCTAGTTCCAGAAGGAGATGAGGCTCAAAGCCTTACACCAAAAGAACTTGGTCAAGGCCAAGAAGTTCATTGCTGATTCAATCAAAAATCAACTTGCACCACAAGTGTCTTCCCTAAAGACACCAAAATAGATGTTTGATTCCTTGACCAAGCTATTTGAAGGAAAGAACATACATCAGAAGATGACCTTAAGAAACAAATTGAAGAGGTAAAAGAAGAAGTGAAGAATGCAAAAGTGGTGATAGGAACCTTGAATGGCCTCCCAGGATCATAGGATTCATTCATGCAAGGAATGTGTGCCAAAAGGAAGTGATTACTTTCAACTGACTCTAGGAAAAGAAAAATCTCGACTCATAGGAAGAGAAGAAGAAGATGGTAGCAATTGAAGATCAAGCTCTCACCATTCAAAGAAGATCCCTCAAGTGATGAGGAATATGAAGAACTCAATTCTTGAAGAACCTCTTATCCATCTTATCATTTGGATAAGAAATGATGATGTCATGAATGAAGAATATGATGAAGTAGAAGGATCAAGGAGTTTACCCACGAAACAAATAAAAGATAAGTATTCAATTTTCATGATATTGTTTTGTTATACATTTGATTATATTCAGTTGATGTGTTATGCATAATAGAATGGTTGCATTAATGGCAGTAGTGAGATATGGATGAATGTTGTGTTGGCTAAACAGTTGCATGATGCATAAGAATTTGTCATTATGCATATGTTTTATGAAATAGTTCTAACCATGCAACTGGTGCATTTGAATTGTAGGAAAGGTCCTGTACAACTTCCTACAAGAAAACAAGGATGAGGCTTGTTCCTAAGAACAAGTGATGACAATTCAATAAATATGAATCTGAAGCTCCCAGGGTCAGAGACATCATGATTAAGGAAAGAGCTTTACAGAGCGGTAGATCCACCTCGAAGGATGAAGACCACCATGGCTATGAAAGAAGCTATGATCAAAGAGTAACAATTGATCATGAGGAATGATGTATTCGATATGGTTTCAAGACATAAAGGGAAGCACATAGTATCTTCCATATGGATCTACAAGAACAAGTGTACAAAGCAAGGTTTATGATTTTCCTCAAAAAGAATAGACTATGACATGACATACTCTATTGACCAAACCTACTAGAAGTATATATCAAGCATAGAAACACCTGTACAAATTGAAGAGGGAAGATGATACTCCACTTCAGGGGGAGTGACTACAGAAGATATCTGAGTTTGACATGGTACGACATGATGGAAAGCTTCCTAATGGATCGAGACTTTACCAAGAGTAAAGTGGGCTCCAACCTTCAAGGTTGAATGTAGAAGACTAGGGTATGTTGATGAACTGACAAGATGAACTCATGGAAGATGTTATGATGAAAGAATACTAGAATGATGTTTGGGATATAGTACTCAAACCAGAAAGCAAGAATGTGGTATCTTACAAATGGATTTGCAAGATAAAATATGTTGCTGATAGAAGTAAGGAAAGACTTGTGGCTAGAGGTTTCTATAAGAAAGAGGGAATTAATTCTGAAGAGACACTTACTCTAGGAAGCAAGGTACACTTCCTTCAGAACTATGATGGTAGTTGCTTCCATGATCAAGTAAAGACAAGCCTTCCTTAATGGTATGATTGGGGAAGATTTTTACATCGAATAGTCACAAGGATTTGAAGTTGAATATAGATGGACTCACATATGCAAGTTGAAGAAGGCCCTCTATAGCATGAAGCAAGATCCCAGAGCTTGGTATGGAAGGATAGATAGTTTCCTGATGAAAATCGATCCAAACCTTTACTTCAAGGTTATAGAAGATGAACCTGTCATACTATTACTATATGAGGATGAATTATTCCCGACAGGGAATGAGAAACATATTGTAGAATGCAAGAAGAAGCTCGCTGAAGAATCTTAGATGAGAGACCTTGGTCTAATGCTTTATTTCCTAGTTCTAGAAGTATGAAGGAATTTTTCTCAATCAGGGAAAGTATGCAGTGCAAGTTTTGAAAAGATTTGATATGTTTGAATGAAAATCCATGGCCACACCCATGGATTCCAACCTAAAGTTGTTAGCTAATGACTCATCAGAGTTAGTGGATGTGATTCAATACAGATAGATTATTGAGACGTTGATGCATCTAACAAATACCAGAACAGACATTTGTTTTGATGTGAACACCTTGAGTCAGTACCTAGTTCAACCTAGACGTGTTCACCTAATAGCTGCAAAGCATGTGATGAGATATCTAAAAGGGACTATAGAATTTGATATATACTATGATGGAAACCATGATTACAGATTGTATGGCTATATAGATGCATATTGGGCTGGAAGTGTCTCAAACAGAAGAAGCACATCAGGTAGACGTTATTGTCTGGGATCTTCTATGAGTTCATGGTTTAGCAGGAAACAGTCCAGTGTTTCTCTTAGCACGACTGAAGTAGAATACATAGCAGAGTGCTCTGCTAAGTTTTGAAGTCATATGGCTTCGGAAGCTGATATCAAGTCTCTTTGACCTAAAGATGGATACTACAATGATTCTATGTGATAACCAGAGTTGTGATGACAGAGAACCCTGTGTTCTATCGTAACACATAGAAATCCGGTATTTCTACATACGAGATAAGATGCAGATGATGATGTTTCAGTATTCCCATATTGAAGATATAGATGATGTTTCAGTATTTACATACTATAGATGTAGATGATGGTGATTCAGTATTTCTATACTGAATATAGAGATGACAATGTTTCAGTATTCCCATACTGAAGATATAGATGATGTTTTAGTATTCCCATACTGAAGAGATAGATGATGTTTCAGTATTTACATATTGTAGATGTAGATGATGGTGATTCAGTATTTCTATACTGAAGATATAGATGACGATGCTTTCAATATTCACATACTGGAGATATAGATGGTGATAGTTCAGTATTCACATACTGAAGATGTAGATGATGATGGTTTAGATGATGATGTGTTGACAAAGCCTCTATATAGAGTAAAGTTTGAACACTTTTGAGACAAGCTTGGTGTTGTTTGTAAAAACATTCCTTGAAAGGGGGAGTAATGATGTTGCACTAGGATTGTATCATCCATGAACTTCAGTTCAGAATGGATTCGGTGACTTCGGTCATCGAAAATGTGGTAGGATTGTATCATCCGTGAACTTCAGTTCAGAATGGATCTGGTCACTCCAGTCATCAAGAATGTGGTAGGATTGTATCATCCATGAAATTCAGTTCTGAATGGATCTGGTGACTTCGGTCATCGAGAATGTGGTGGGATTGTATCATCCGTGAACTTTGGTTCAGAATGGATCCAGTGAATTCGATCATCGAGAATTTGGTAGGATTGTATCATCCGTGAAATTCGGTTCAGAATGGATCCGGTGACTTCGGTCCTCGAGAATGTGGTAGGATTGTATCATCCGTGAACTTCGGTTCAGAGTGGATCCAATGACTTCGGTCATCGAGAATGTGGTAGGATTGTATCATCTATGAACTTCGATTCAGAATGGATCCGGTGACTTCGGTACTCGAGAACATGGTAGGATTGGATCATCCCTGGACTTTAAGTCCAAAAGTGATCCAAAGACTTCTTTGTCTTTGTACTATGGATTGCAGGTTGTTGCTGATGATGATGATGTCCTGATCGAAAGATCAAAGTGTGATGATGATGATGTTTCTGATCAAAATATCAGAGTGTGATGATGATGATGTTTCTGATCGAAAGATCAGAATGTAATGATGATGATGTTCTTGATTGAAAGATTAGAGTGTGATGATGATGATGTTCCTGATCGAAAGATCAGAATTTGATGATGGTGATGTTTTGATGATGATGATGTTTTGATGATAATGTTTCTGATCAAAATATCAGAGTATGATGATGATGATTGAAAGGTCAAAGTGTTGAAGATGTTGTTGCTGATCGAAAGGTCAAAGTGCTGAAGATGTTGCTGATCAAAAGGTCAAAGTGCTGATGATGATGTTGCGGATTGAAAAGTCAAAGTGCTGATGTTGATATTGCTGATCGAAAGGTCAAAATGTTGATGATGATGTTGCTGATAGAAAGATCAAAGTACTGATGATGATGTTATCAATCGAGCATTCAAATTGTTGTTGCTGTTGAAGATTGAAGATGAAGACTAAAGATGATGTTGTCAGTCAAAGTGTTGTTGCTGTTAAAGATGAAGATGAAGACTATATGATGTTGAAAAGCTTCCAATGATTTATATATGTGTTTCCCTGATGATGTTGATGATGTCCTCTATTTCTCTCCTATTATTGTTGTTGTTGATGTTGTTGTAGAATACCCTTCTCGTTAAGGGGGAGTGTTGAAATATTGTAACTTCAAAGAATATTCTATATGTATCTTTTTGTGGTCCCCGATGGTCCTACCAAGAGAACCACTTGTATTACTTTGTACCTCGATGCTTCTAATCGGAAGAACTAATGAGAGTCATGAGGTAGTCCCCTCTAATTGTAAAGGTGGCTCATTAGCACCCCAGTGTGGTTACCTAAGCCTACATGTGTAACTCGAGCCTACATAATTAACTCAAGCCTACATGTCAAATTTAATTATTAAAGTGAATGAATGAATAAAAATAGAGGTGTGGTGCTCCTCATTTGGAACACACACACTCACTTGTGTAGTGCATTAGTGGAGGAGAGAGGAATAGCTAGAGAAGGAGGAGGATCAGTCTTTGATCTCCTTTTTGGTTTTATCTTTTATCTTTTGGGAAATCTATATTGAAGAAGCTTTTGCTAGGTTTTTCCCTTTAGGGTTTTCCCAGGATAAATCTTTGTGTTCTTTTTGTATGGTTGTGCTTGTCTATCTTT
>LPNX010720204.1:10720-22508 GCA_001517045.1 Pseudotsuga menziesii | reverse complement strand
GTTTACAATGAGAGACACAATTATATGAAATGTGAGCACCAACTCACTCAGGAACCAACCTAATTGGGACAACAATTCCATAAAAAAGCACCAACTTGTTGATTACAAGCACTAACCTAGAAGGACTTCAATCCACTATGCAAGAACCAACTTGCCTATTTTAGACACGAACTGAATGGAAGCTCCAACTCCCTATTTTGTATTCTCCAAAACCAACTCCAAGGAAGCTCCAACTCCATGGCCTTGCCCCTTCTTGCCACCCTAAAATAAAGATAAGTTATAAAAGAATTGTGACTTATGTGATATGTGACTTTTACAATCAAGCATCTGTGAATTTTGTGATATGCACTCTATGTCTTCTATAATGAGAAATATGTGACTTCTTCTTACTATTTCTGTGATATCTGTCTTCTAATTTCAATGTAAACTACTTTCATTATATATATCATTTGCACATATTAGTACTGAGTAGCTCTCTAATTTGCACATTGTTTGTTGCTCTTCTTCATGATTTTGCACATTTGGATCTCTATTGTATATTCTTCTTCTAGATCAATGAGCCATTGATACCCCAAGAATTCAAATCTTTCCAAATCAAAATATCGCATCTTATTCATATTTAAGCTTACTTCAACATTTCCATCTCTTGCTTATTTATAGTATTCTTGCTCAAGATATGTGTCCACAAGTTGGGATTCCTTTGACTCGGTGACACCCCAAATTCCTTAATTCTTGGTCAAGATAACCACCTAATTCTATCTATCATTGGTGTATTTTGATCATTTATCTGCATGGATTATTTTTGCACTTGAGTCCAATGGCTTGGTGGTATCTATGCATTAGGTTCCCCATGTCTTAGTGGGATTTTCACACTTCTGCAACTTGCACACTTATTCTCTATATACTTATTTAATATGGCTTTGTATATAGAGAACCATCAGATTATGGGTCGTGCACACTACAAAGACTTGCATACAAATTTTCTATATATTTATTCTAATTGACTTCTTACATGACACCATTCATTTTAACTATTGTCACCTCTTACACACCTAGGGATAATGTATAATAAATATTCAATATGCTTGGTGCATCCTTGGGGGAAAGTATCAAGTCAAGAACTATCACTTTATCTTGATTCCTTTATTTAGGCTAACTCCTAATAAATCCAAGGGGGATAGACCCTATTAATGTACCTAAAGCTTTGCATTCTTAGTTATTTTGGATAAAAGTTGTTATTTAAGATATTTGGAATTAAATTACTGACCAAGACAATTTCAGAATGAAATTAACTTAGACAACATACATGAATAAATTAGTTATGACATTTAAAAAGTAGTTTAATTGAATGAAGCAAATAGTAGATATTGTTGGTTGTGGATCCTAATCTTCCTGATTGTAGAGTTTGTGTTTCATTCATGTTTGGATCATATTACCATTACAGGTGGTGTGGGGGGAATTCCCCCCAATAAAGTTCAAGGGTAGCACCCCCGTAATGAAAATTTAGGAAAAATTCCTTGTAAAATGTTGCAATTTCATAGTCATGACTTGGTTAATAATGGTTGATTTACGGGACCATGGTTTTGGGCATTTTGTGGTATCTTACCATGGTATTCCCTTTATAAAAGGAATTAATATTAATATGTATGTGTATTGTATTGTACCTTTATAAAATGATGTATGTGGTTATGTGAGAGAGGCTATGATAGAGTGAAGAGGAAGTGCAGGGAGTTTGTTGTAGGTTGTATCCCTTCATTTTGTTAGACGGTATAATAATAAAATACTGGAAAATTTTGTGTGGCTATATCCCATCTTGGGTGAACCACATTATAATCATGTCCCTCTTGTAATATGTTTTATAGTTTCTTCTTGTTTATTTTTTATTGTTATTTATCTATGATCGTATTCTTCTAACATATATTAAAACCTAGTGTCATGGAGTCAATGTAAATGCTACTGTAAAAATAAATATTTTGCAATTGTGTTCTTGGTCAATTTTAGGAATTATTAAAGGATGAGTTTATTGATGGGGTAAGGGGATTCTTGATATACCTAAAGGTACAAGGAATATGTTTCGGTTCACTCTATGTGGTTCCACACAAGAAAACGCCGGTTAGATCGAATTCTTGGAGATGTGGAAAACACTACACCAAACGAGGGTGTATCCTTGCAAGGCCACACGATCACTATCTAGTTGGTATTTCTTCCTTTGAAGAATTTTCCCATAGAAGATGAGATCGAGACATTAAATTTACATTATGTTTGAGGGTGGTTGATTTTATTAGGGTGAGTTGCTTAATTAAATGTTGAGATTTAAAGAGTGTTACAGATCCATTTCTAATTTCCCAATGATAAAAAAATCCTACAAAGGGAAAGAGCGTATGTGTAATAAAACAAAATATTTTGCTCCAAATTAAAAATGAAAAGAAAGCAATTAAAGAATTGTTTGTTAATTACTACACTACAAATATATTTTCCCTTTTAGTACTTGGGGGAATCGTAGTGGGTAAGTGTTCTTTACAAAAATGATAAATAGAAAACAACTTTAAACTGAAACTTCTTATAGAAAATTATACATCTTGTTAAGAAGGAGTGGGTGATTGTGTTAAGGAAACAAAACAAATTGTTAGAAAAATTCACACCATGAATATAGAAAATTGTGGATCACCCCAAGGGGGGTGGGGTGTGGGCATTGTGTATCCCACTTGTTCTCTTATTTAAAATTTTACAAAGTTATTTCAAATTTAAGAATAAATTTTATCCTTATAGGTATATATCAAGGAGTCTTACAAATATATCAGAAGAGACTTGAAAGAAATAGGGGATCTCTGGGCTCTATATGGAAAAAATATTCATAATTTGGTCAGAGTTTCCTTCTCTTTTTTATTCAAGTTTGCAAAATCAATAAGCTAAATAACCAAAAATGTTAGTGGGTTATTCAAATATTACATAAAATATACACCTACTTAGTACTTCCGATAGATCGAAAATATTTATAAAGAACAAGTACTAAGATTTAATGCTAGATCAAAGCTTGAAATATGAATTATATATAAATGCTCTTTTGATCTAACAAACAATATGCAACAAGATACGTATGACTAACTTTAAGAATGATATACTTGTTGAAAAATAAACTAAAGAAGGTAGACAAAATAAGAACAAAGCTTCATCCTGAAAGATTGGAGGACCAAGGATTCCTGAAACACAACAAATATTAAACCAAGACAATACCAACACTAAAGGTGGATGGGGACACAACTGAGCTCAAATTCCTCCTTTAGTTTCCTATCTTATACTGTCATAAACAATTGTAGAGAGATATTAAATCTAGAATGTGTAATAAAAAGAGATTAGAAGGGAAATACTACAATAAAATACACTTGCTGCTTCAAGATCTCTAACAAATCAAACTTGAATAAGAAAATCAATGTTATTAATGCTTATTTTATAGGCACAAATACCTTCTAATATAGATCAATCTAGAACTACTACAAATGAGAAATGGTTAGCTAGATATCACCTCAGAACATCAACAACAAAAACATCAAATGGGACATCTACATGACATATTCCCTCCAAATCCTTTCACTATTATTCAAAATATAACCAAACTGAGTTACAACAACAAAGGTTCAATGCTTCCTCCAATAATGATGGAGAATGAGCTTGTTTAAATAGAAGAAGAGGGTCCAAGAGGGAACATTAGTAGAGAGATCAAATTTCCAAATGGAAGAGAAAATTGAGTTGCTTTGGACTGACTTGGGGGATTGGATTGGAATAAATATCATAAATCATCTTTCTTCCAAAATCCACTTCTAAAAATAAGCGTTGTCATCTGAGAAGTGTCGCCTCTTGAGAAAAATCATGTTGCTTAGATGGAAATTGGAATCTCTAAGATTCATATTTTAGATAAATCGAAATAATTGCCACTTTACTTTGAAAACTAAGAAGACATGTCTCCTTGATTTATTAAGATGCTTATTTTCTCACTTTTTCTAATATTTGGCCTTTTTTTATTCATTTTTCGAGAAAAATTAAAATTAAGTGATAAATAATCACTAATTTTAATTTTAAAATGGGTTTAAGGGTAAAGTGGGTGCTTTGGGTTAGAAAATCAGTACCCCCATGGGAAAAAACCCGCTTCGAATGCCACTTATATGACTTAGTGAATATTTTTAATTAAAACATGCCTGCTTTTTACAAAAAAAAATGAAACATTAGAAACATTTACAGCTAGGTTTTAATAACCTCCCAAGGCCTATACACCAAGACACTTACTCTAGCTTTGGAGGAGCCAATGAAAAAATAAAAAATTATAAGTCATTAAAAAAATAACATAAAATTTTCAAGGAGAAAAAAAAACCCTAGAGTAAAGTATTGATGACTAAGTCCTAGGAAATACAAACAATTTACATAAGTTAACATGCTAAGTCATTTATTACAATTCCCCTTACGGTATGAACATGTAAAATGAAAAGGGTCACTGATTGGCCTGATGGAACTCAAAACACTATTGATGAACAATTTGATTGTTCAAGTCTTCAACCGCTCACTGGAAATCCACCTAAGTGAAGCTTAGTTGATAACAATAACACCTAAGTTCAACAGTCTCTAAGACTTCACGCTTTTCGTTTGACATCATCAACACGTTTCTGTTTTGACATCAATGAAAACACCAAATTTCAACACATAGATTTACTTGTAAGTGAACATTACAGACATGAAAAATTCACAACTTTTAGATAGATTGGGAATAATTCCATTAATAAGGTTTAATTGGTTTACCATCATAATTAGGTGTTCACATGGACCTAATTCCATGAAGTATGTTATGGGTATAATGAACCACTATTATCATTAATTCCACCAATCGAAAACTAATAACTTTCATATGCATTCATCATAGTCATTCATAATTAGGAATTCTCATGAACATATATGTGTAAATTGTTGGAGTCATTTACCCAACATGCACACTTAATTTGGTCAATTTGGCCTTGTTAAACCACTATCCTAAGTTTAATTGACTTAATCGGCATCAAATGAGCACACTATGACATCAGCATGAGCACACCCACACCTACCTTCAATCAAGGAGGTCAACTAATCCTTCACCTTCAATCAGGGAGGTTAACCGGGCTTACTCCTTCAATCGGGGAGGCTAACTATGCTTCCTCCTTCAATCGGGGAGCCATTCTAGGGTGATATGAGTGTCATAAATGCACCTAATTGCTAACTGATTGCTACAATCAGTTAAGTTGAGTTGTGAAGGCAACTCCATTCATTATATTGGTTATTTTTATTATTATTTATGAACTAGAGACAGCTAGGGTGCCTCCAACCACTTCTAATGACCAGTTTGACTTCAGTTAACCTCATCAGGGTCCATTGGAGTTAATGATGCACTACCACTTGTTGATTGGCATGAAGTGGCATGTGTCTGAGCTACTTTCAGTTAGAATCAATCATCCATTGCACTCTGATACATTTAGGACTCAGTTGAGACAATCATGGCTTGATCAATGGGTTAACTAGGTGTGTTTACTGTGGCTGACATTCAGCTAAGCTACACCCATTCCATCAATTCGAATGTCCTCCTTGGGAATTCGAATTGTCTTTTCATTCATGTACCTTTCATGATCATTGTATTGTATTACTCATTCTTTATTGATTATGCAAAGCTGCTACTCCTATTGCAGCACCATTATGCCATTTTCATCCTTAACTGTCTAAAATCTCTTATGAGACTGTGTTTTAGTCCCTAGATTACTGTGACAAATGAATATGGTATCAGAGCTCATGGCAGGATGAATCTTAGATCTCTCAAAAACATGATTTTTGACAGATCTTGCATGGAAAATTGAGATAGATTGGGAATAATTCCATTAACAAGGTTTAATTGGTTTACCATCATAAATAGGTGTTCACATGGACCTAATTCCATGAAGTATGTTATGGGTATAATGAACCACTATTATCATTAATTCCACCAACTAAAAACTAATAAATTTCATATGAATTCATCACAGTCACTCATAATTAGGAATTCTCATGAACATATATATGTAAATATGATATGAATGTTCCATCATCACTTCAGAATCAATACAATTGATAATTCAAATCCTCCTAGAATCACCCATTCATTCTAGAACATTCACATTGTTATTTAATCATACATGAAAGGGTGAAATAAAAGAGATATGCATATACATTTAATTTCAATCACTAATGTTCTCAGGATATACCATCACAACTAACATGAATAACAATGCAGTACTTCAGGATTCATTCACTCAACATTACATACAAGATATTATTAGAAATTAATATAGTGTGATATATACTTATATGTAGAAATGATTGTTTGGGAAACTAGCTATGTGTGAGGCATGCTCCACCCAACTGTTTTTCACCTTTATCATAAATATCTCATCAAGGTACCAACCCTAAGATGAGACTATGAATTCACTAGGAGAAATGCTCAAGGTTACCATGGAAGAATGGTTTTCGAGGTAAACCACACCAAGTTCTCTTCCCCAAATTGGCACACATCAACACCACACCAGACTATGTATTTTCCTTTCCATAGGATTTAGAACTCGGTACCCACTAGTTCCATAGTAACAAAATAATTTGGTTCTCTAGGTCATAAAGCTCTAGTAGTTGGCACCAACCAATTTCCCACCCAAATGACATAGTTCTTTTCTTTATATTCAAGTACTTGGAAACAAACAATTCCCTATAATATGTGTAATCCCTTCCTTGTATTCTACCACAAACACTTAACAATGGTAACCCTTCACTACAGTAACTTAGGTAACACCACTACTAGTTAACACCATATGATTTCCACTAAGGTAGGTTCACCAATTCACTAGTCATTAGTTACATGTATGGAATAATAGTCCATGCCCCATAAACTAAATATTTTTCAGTCCATAGACAAGGTTAATGGTTCTTTTCTAGTATCGTACCAGCCTAACTAGGAATACAATTCATTCTTAGATAGACAACACTCATCCATACTTTGATCTATGAGAAACTGTGGGAAAGAAATCCCATAATTCTTCCTGTACATAGATTTTAACTCTCTTGCCAAATTTTCCCACGTCTTCTTCCCCAAAAGAATCACATCCTTAGCATCATGTCATTAATACATAATTATTTAATATGATTAATTATAATGTTCAAAACCAAATTGTAAAACTTTAAAGTATGGTTAAAACATCTTTTAGCTTTAAGGTTAGGATAGGGTCATATCATAAGCATTCCTAGGATACCCACAACCCCCCTTTCCCTCTCAGTGGTGAATTCATAGTGTTAGAGCATAACACCACCTAGTACCATGGTCACATACACCTAGGAAATATTTGTTTTTTACTTATGTCATATGGTCCAAACCTTGGTTATGTTGGTTTAGAAAGTATTGGTGTGTTTTGGACTCATTAATGCACCCAGGTTCCCACATTTGATCATTCTTGAGACACATACGCCCTCATTTATGACTATTTAGTCCTTGGTGTTATCAGGAATATTGCACCTTCTGTAGACAGAAGCTGTTTTTCTGCTCTGAATGGTTTAGATCCAGAACAAATGGGTGAACGACAAAGGATGAAGACCTTCCATGAATACTGTAGACACCTAGAATACTTCTTTGATTGTGAACCTATGTACCTACAAACATATCAAACATACAAGCAAATCAAAGTTCCCAGAAAATCATCTACTTATCGATGCTAGTGACTAAGGAATCTAGCAACATGTACATGTGAAATCAAAACAATAGTAATGTGTCGGATGAAAATCAGCTTTGCATTAAGAATGTATGGAGAAGCTTAAAACCGTTTCCTTAGTGTCGACAAGTCCCTCCATGAGACAAACACTTCATCCCCATAAGATCCAACTGCTCTCTCTATGCTCTCCAATGATTTGGACTAGGTAGTCAATCTAACAGCATAACAATACCTTTGTAGTTCTCCCCCTCAACTATGGATATGAGCTTGTATTTATAAGACTCAATAGATAGGAATAGTTTAGATAATTGTGGGTGAGGTAGCTCCAAGATCCTACCATGGGGGATCTCAAGCTCAACTAACCCATAATGATATGGATAAGGGAGGACACGAGGCTCAAGTTCTAGAAGCCTCGAGAAATTTGTCTTTTTCCCATTTTACCCAGGGTACCGATTTTGTTCCCTTATGACAGAGCGATTTAGATGAGAACTGCTTTAAGAACAAAGACCATAGGTGGTGGCACTGCTTCTCTATAATAGGAGACAAGCAGTGATGAGTAAGGTACCACTCATTAGCCACAAGGTAAGCACGGTGCTAGGTTTGTTCAAGTAGGATTGACAAATAGAGCAAGTTTCCACTCCAAGTGTTGGGATTAAGGGAAAACATGGAAGTTAAGGGTCTCATCACATGATGGTGATGGGATTTAGGTATAAAATAATTCCCCCCAAAGCATGAGACTTAGAGGGATACGATAAGTGAGAGCTTTGAGAGAACAAGTTCTCACTTCGAGGTGAAAATGTCAGCTCGACCGAAGAATGTCATCTAGTAGGAATCTGTAGTACATCAATACTTTTGACTCATAGAAAAATGTAACCAACTCATGGATGCGAACCAATACAAGGAAGATCCATGAGAGGAATAAACAAGCATGGCTACTAGAATACAGTGTAGATCCATGTGATAGAGGACTCAAACTTGGACATAACTACCAGACATACAATGTAGATCTATGTCATACAGACGCAAATTTTAGCATAGCCATGACCATACAAATGTGGATCCATGCTAGATATACAAAACTCCATCACAGCCTGGGGAAAGCAATGAGCACTAAACAAATACCCAGGGTCTTCATCTCATCTTCCACAAAGTACGATTATATCCATGTGATTACAATGATCTAAAGCCGAACATGGTAGAAACCACTTGATTGCCAGCCGATGATGTGAACAGTTAACAAGTGCAAGGGAGATCACCATTAATGTCAATGATTCCCAATGTACCCTAATACAATCTACTGAGTGTGAATAAATGTCCTGATGTCAAACACCCAGTCGATTCTATCGATCAAAGGTCAATGATGTGAACCTATGTCGAGAGTGAGAGAATCTATCATTAAGGCATACAGATCTCAAGGTACTAAATTTTGTTTCTAATACTATTTCCCGGATGATGAGATGATGTCGATGGGAATAGTATCTTCGAAGGAGGGCCATGATGAGTCCCGCATTGATGACACAAAACTCGAAACATAGTTCTGGAATGATGTGAATGTAGTAACCATAAGACTTACTCAAAAGTGTTGACATAGAGACTGTTTTGACTGTAGAGGTAAAACTTCTTCAACTTCCCTTTGAACATCGGGTGGCATGACAAAATACTTGGAAGCATGACTAGACCAGACAAACAGATAGTGCGACAGTGGACAATGCATTCTTTTGAGAGATGCAAAGGAGTGACATGACTCATGAAAGTGAATCGTCATGGAGATCAGCTGAATACCCAATTGAATGAAATGATATGCAAACAAGTGCCATGTTCAAAGGTAACAACAAACTACTGCCAGTTATTTGCAAAATGATTCCCTTCCCATTTTCCCCATCATGGTTGATGAGTGCCTCTTTTCAGTTTTACGAGTTCAAAGAGGGTAACAAACACTCGTGATAGCTCATTCGAAGATAAGTCCAGACTCATATGTTTTACGAACCTAAGAGAGGAGGGGTTCATCCCCAAAAAAGGGTCTCTCAATGTTTAATTTAATGAGTCCAATGAAATAAAACTTGGTATCGTTCATGTTTAGAGAGTCTGAACGACCAGAGAAGAAGACTCCATAGGGTCCTTTTTCGTAAAATAGTTCACCTGAACCGAAAAAGTGATAACCTACCGTTAGATGAATGACTCTTCAAATTCTTTAACGAGCATGAAGAAGACAAGATCGCTTGACAATATTTTCATATTTAAGGAGCCCGAAAAGAGTTTAAAGAAGACTCCACTAGGTCTCTTTTCACGATGAGAGATTTTACAAGCTTGAAAAGAATCAGAAATGGACTTGGACCTTTGATGCTAAGTTTCGAGAGCATGAACAAAGTGTCGCAATAAATGCTCAAAATACTTTTTCCATTTTATGGTATTACAAAAAAGTCAAAAACGAACTCCCAAAACTTTACTGCTACTGCTCTTCTATCCTGTAATGACTCACAAACAAATGTTAAATGCCCCAATAACTGACATTAAATTATTACAACTGATAGATTTTGAGTAATAAATTATTTTAAAACAAAACTATAGCATGTCAAACCCTAAAATGTATATAAAAGCCATGTAAATAGTAAAAAATCAAAACATTTTACCATTTACCCATAGTGGAGAACCTTTGGAGCATTTTCTTAGCCAGATTTTCAGTTGTTGATATCAGGTGCATCCACCGTTAGTTCCAGGTAATAGCATAGACCCTACTCTTTCATTTTATGCCTTCAATTTTTATTTTTAATGGTGTTTTGGGCTTATATGGAAAGCCCTAAAATCATGGAAGTGGGAAACAATTTTATCCCTTGCGGGATAAGAAGTACCCCGCTAGAACCACACCGAAAACATAGTTCCCAGGCGGTGCCACTACCCATCCTCAATGGGACACAGGCGGTGCCATCCGTGGAGAAATATAAACTGTTGCACAAGAAAAACTAACTCATTTTTATTGATTTGGATGATTAATAATGATTATAATTAGCCTTGTGATGGTTTTTTATAGGTTATTATTGATAAAAAATGGTCATATGGAAAGAGAGGCAAGATGATAATGACGACACCTTCGACGAACGAAATGTTGGTTGCATAACCACATTGAGAGATTGTGGATTGTTAAAGTTCTTCTGCACACCCAGTATGGTATAGCATGAGTGACTACTAGAGTATATACTCTGGATGTGGAATCCAAAGAAACAATATTTCCAGGTTGGTGCTCACATATTGATAGTTGAGGTAGAGGACATCTACTTCCTGACTGGCCTTTAGAGACAGGGTGCTCCCATCTCATTGATTGGTTCCCATGGGGGGGAAATTACTACTCAGGAGCTAAAGCAATTTGGTTTCAGTTCCATTCTATATTGCATCTTCTTCAAGCGGGTTCCACAAATGAGACCCCAGGTGGTCTTTACAGAGTTGAGGGCACGGGACCCTCGCATGTAGAGGTGGGTCTAGATTATGGCCCGTACTAGAGCGGGTAGAGGAAAGGTAAATTTTGGTGACCCATTCTTTCGATGGTTGAAAGATCGGCTCCTCATGGTGGAGGACTATGCAAATGTGGGGAATGAATTCAGTGGTGACCCTGACCTACTGCTCCCACTTGGTGGATAGTGGGGTGACCTCGGTAAGAAACAAAAGACCCTAAAACAGAAATAGTGTTTTTATGTTTTTTATGTTTTATATTTTTTATGTTTAGTAATGAGACTTGAATGTTTTCATGCAGATGTTGGAGCAGCACGACCTAGGGGAGCCTCCCCTCTGGATAGGCTAGCTGGAGCCTGTTTTGTACCATAGGGAAATGATGTGATAGGTGAGTTAGAGGAGAACCTAGAGAGGTTGACTCTAGACATCCCTAATGCTTCTATTGATGACCTCCCACTGAGGTATCAAAGGCCTACAACGGGAGTACTGGGTCACTTTAGTAGACTTCTACGTAGAGTATCCTGGGCAGTGATGTGTTACCACGAGCATCATTAGACGATGAGTGCATGATGTATCCACTAAAAGCTGATAGCTTCAGGATTTTT
>LPNX010720186.1:0-16349 GCA_001517045.1 Pseudotsuga menziesii | reverse complement strand
AGTATAAAATTGCCAAAAGTTCCTCTCCGTCCGTGAGCTGAAAATTAAATACATCTCTCACACAAAAGGACACTATGGATAGAGGATCCTGAATAAAAATTTTAGAAAGAAAGGCATGAGGAGGACTCAAAAGGACAAAAGTCCAAAAGCACAAAAAAAAAGTGCAAAATGGCATGGGAATGAGGAACAAATGAATATTTCTATTTACCATATGTTACGATACTGTGGTGTCCAAGCTGGAAACTGCCCGAAGACAGATGAAAAAATGAAACTCATATTTCTGGCCTCGAGAGAGTTATATTGACTTTAAAATCTTGGTTTCCATTTTCCTAATTGGACTACCCTCAATGATTCAAAGTTCATATATCTGCCATTTGGGAAATCCATATATCTAAAAGAATTAAACATGATTGTTTTATTGTTAAACAGTCTGTTACTTAAGGAGGAAATTGTCCAGAGATCTAGGTCCACCAGGTAGTCGCCAATTGTTGCAGCTGCAACTGTTTTCCCCAAATTTCTTAAAATTGTGGTCCCCTCCTCATGATTTAGCGTGGTTTTTAACTGATTGGATCCTTAAACCTTTTGGTCATACTTGAGTTTTGATGGTTTCTTTTTGAAGATTATCTTTCGTCCTGGTCTTCAGAAATTGCTCATGTTTGGAATTGTTGTAGATCACAGATTTAGAGTTTTTTTTGCTGAGTTGAAGTGGGTCAGGCCTTTTGTCCTTTGCAAAACGTTGTTTCATAGGTGAAACATTTTCAATCGCTTCCAAATTTAATTTTTTTGTCACTCAGATCGAAGGCTGTTGTCCTTTTTGCTTCCGCCGTTGCAGCTCCCAAAGTTGCTAGGCACCCGAAGTGTAAAGCGCTCCGCCCTCCGATTCGTGTCGCAGGGCTATAACCTTTTGATCCTCCGCCATTGCAGCTCCCAAAGTTGCTAAGCACCCGAAGTGAAAGAGTGCTCCGCTGCCGATGAAGGTTGCTTGTCTGTAGTCTTTTTCTTTCCGTCGTTGCAGCTGTGCGAATCACTTGTTTTCTGATGTTGTTATCCTTTTGACTGCTGATTTGAAGTTTTCCCGCTCGCAGCTTAAGTCTTAACTTTTGCGACTCCGACGTGCTTAAGAGTTTCACAGCACTCATCGCCTGTTAGGCCCGCCTATGCGGCTGTGGATAAGTCTACCCTGCCGTGTCAGCAGTAATGCAATGCAGGATCTTTCTTGTTGAGTAGCCATTTGATTGATAGAATTTGACATTTTGTTTTAGAATGTAATCCCGTTGAATGATACACTTTGATGAATCACAGGTGGGCTCAAAGGACTTTTCAGACTACCGTGACGCGAAGGCATATCGGGGCATTTTTTTTTTTGGAAAAGGTTGAACCGTGGCCAGCAGGATTGTAAGAAGGACAAACAAAGGAAAAGACAAAGTGAATAGCGACAAAGGCACAGACCCGAAAGATTGATTAGTTACTGATCAAATCATGAATGTGTACAGAAAATAAAAAGGGAAGATGAAGCGTTTGAGGGACCGAAAGGTCGTACGTTTGGGGGTATCCCAAGCGGTAGGCTATTTTAGTTTAAATATTTGAAATCTAGAACTTACAAGGGGATTTTTCCCTGGAAAAATCATGTAACTTAATGCTTGTAAGAGGAACTATTTCATTTTACAACCAGAGATTGCAAATTTTGCCTGTTGGAGGAAGTGCTATGTGGAAGATATCAATGTGATTAAATGAGCAATGTTGAATGTGAACTATTTCGTTTTCAGCTGTGTCTCATTAGTTGTAAGAGCGTTCTAATTTCATGAACCTATGTTCTTGTCTGGATGTTCTACAGTACCTTTAGGATGTCTTTTTTCCACCATGAGTAATGGGAGTTTAATTGATGATGAGCTATCTTATCATATATACTTTTATTCGTGTCTGTATGTTTGATTATAAGAACAACTATCTGTGATTTTCCATAACACACAAACAGTATTGCATTACTCATGAATTAATATCCAGCTCTCTCTAGAGATTGTTTAGTTAGTATTGTATTTTCTTGCACATATATGATTTGGATGCTTGTTAGTTCTAAGGCGAGAGGTAAGAACCTGCGCATCACATTGTGACTGCTCTTTGCATCTTTATCACCCTGCATTGTTAATTAGGCACGTGCATATCATACATTAAGTCAAAAAATACAAAAACATACGGTGGAACGGGCCGCAACTAGTAAACCCCCTTTTGTTACTTGACCTACGGTAGTTGGACCGCAAACCGGACGGATTCCCTACACCAAACAGTCATGGGCTAGTTGGGAACGTTCACTGGGGAGAATCCCTTGCTGTTGTTGCCTGCGAATTTCCAAGCCTCAACAAAACTGTAATAGGTCATTTTATTCTAGTAGAAGAAGAACCCTAAACTTCCAGGGAATGAAGTTGGAATCCCCTTCCAAATGATCTTCAACCTTCATGTTGATCATCTTGACTATAGATCTGGATCTGAGACCTTGGTAGAGGCTAGGTAAAAAATGAAGGTTGGATTTTTGGAAACCTGACTCCACAGATAAATGTGTCCTAGAGAGGCGAGTTGAGTAGAGGTATAGTCGAGCCAAAACTGTAGAGAAAGTATGTCAAAACTGGAAACCCTCCTTAGGTCAAAATTGAATTATGTCTTCACCAAAAGATGAACCCTCCTTAGGGAGAAATTTTCAAGGCTCTTTTTCTGCCAAAAGGTTGAGTGAAGTACTTGAAAGATGAAACCCTAGTTTCGACTGAGTTCCAGTAATGGATTCTTTTAGCGCTGATTTGATAGCGTGTTAGATTTTCTTTTGATTATACCGGTATATATTAATTACATTTATCAATAGGATCACTAGAAGATAGACAAAGCACAAAACAATAACATGAGTATTTTTCACCTAGGAAACCCAAATGGGAGAAAACCCAACAACCTTCGTCTAGAGATAATAATTCTGAGATAAGAGTACAATGAAGAAAGAAAAGAAAAATATGGAAATGCTTTCCAAAGATTGAAACCCTAAAAACAATATTCTTCTGTAGTGTATGCAAATTTCTCTCTCCCAGAAAACTACACACTTCTCTGATCTGTTGTGTTGCCGTTGTGTAAAATAATGAGGAGGGGCGCCTCCTATTTATATTGTCTTCCCACTCAGAATTTAACTAGGGCCGACTTCCCTTGGGGGAAATATAAGTTTATATTTCATAATTTTTATTTTATTCTTTTATTGTTGCCTTTTCACCCCAAGGATTACATTGTTCTTTCTAGGGTTTGTATGAATGATTACAACAATTTCAACTCCTGAAGGAGGACGATAAGAATAGCTTCTAAAGTTGCACAAACTCCAACAAATAAACCAAGCAATTTTCCTCTTCCATTAAAATAACAACTTTCTCAAAGACATACCTTCAAAATTATTCCTCTTCACACAGATTATTTACACTTGGCATACAGGACATTCTCTTATAGATTTATTCATATATACTAACATAATTGTGATATTCTCCACTCCAGTTTAATTATCTTCTTTTCTCTCATGCTCTCCTACGAAAAATTATCTTCACCTCTATGACTCTTTTCTACACCTAACATTGTTACCATCTCTAATACCACTAAATATAATAAGGGGCTATAGTCATAATCACACAACAACAAAAAAAAATATAAGCTTTGATACTACTTGAATCAACACAAGGCTACATTCAAAATCATGCAATGGAAGTTCTAATACCTCTTAGTGCAGCAGAGTGATGTGATCAAAGTCACACAATGGAAGCTCGGATACCATTGATGTAGTGGGGAGGACCTCCTACAAATGAAATTCACATAATAGTTTCACAAAACCATACACTTGGCAAAGAATAAAATTCAACACATAACACATAGGGAACTAACATCAATATACACTGAATAATTTCAATAATTAATTATTCAAATCAATTTTATTAGAATCTAATGACCAATCCTATCAGGTCCATTGTACAAAATAATAGATATCTAAAGGCCCCTATTAAATCAATATCTTAAGTATTTAATCTATAGATCCATGAATATTCATTTCCAAAGTATTTTCATCTCTATGGGGAACTGAAACACTTTTACAATTTATAAATTTTAATAATTGAATCTTTAATTTCCTTGGTTTTTCATGTTTTGTTATATTCTGTAATTGAATTATTTGGGCCCCGTAAACTCAATATTTTCCCATGCAAATCTCTCTCTCTACACACACACACACACACACACACACACACACACACACACACACCAACACACACATACTTACTTCCTCTACAATCCATAACAAAATTATATTATAACATAAGTCCCAATAATGGTTTCATGCAACTCAAAACACTAAACCCGCCTTTTTGTAATTTTTGTGCATAGTCTCTAAACAGAGCGCATCTTGTGTGTGGTACATAAAATGAATTTTATTTTTTAGAAATGTGGTGAGAATATACAATAACATGTCTACAACATTTCCAAATTTCAAAACTTAAATCCAAACCATAGGAGGGTGCTGATCAAAATAATAAGTCTATGTCAATGTAGAAATAAAATATGGAAATAAATGCACACTAGATTTGGACATATTGATAGCATCATTTTTTGTTGAAAATTCGTGATGTTGTAGAAAATTGTGTCCCTGGTATCCTTTCAAAATATGTGACCTTGATTCCAAAATATGAGTGCACAATGATCAAAACACTAAGCCACTACCTCTATGGGAATTTCTTTGCATCCTCGTTATAGGATTGGGAACATGGTCTAAGCTCCATATCTTCTTCTAAACTTTTGTGAGTGAGTATAATAATATATCCTCTACAACATCTCCAAAATTCAAAATGTGATTCTAAGGAATGAGGGAGCACTAATGAAAATATTGGGCCATTTTCTACACACTATAAATATGAAAAAATAAAACAAAACCAAAATAGGCTAAAAATGTTTTTGGATGATGTGACTCATTGTGAAAACCCGAAACATTATTTTGCAAGGAACTTCTCTGGTTGGAAATTTTGAGCATCTTTCTCAAAAGCGTTTTGATAAAGTGACAACTACTAAATATATTTTTATTTTGTTTATTTTCTTCTTCCTTCTCATCCACACTCTATTCCACTCATCCTCCTTCACTCTACATTCATCATCCTTTTTATACTTCTTGGCTATTTCCCTATGTAGTCTTGAAATATAGGAAACACCACATGGTCAACTTCAAATTTTTCATTGCCTTCATCATCCACATCTACTTCTCTACCACCTATTTCCACTCTTTTCCAATGGAACTCATTTCCTTAAACTACTCCCACTTAATGGTGCTTACTTCCTTAAACCACTCACACTTAATGGTGTTTACTACCTCCCCAAACCCCCTCTTTTGTACCATCACCACCATCTTAACAAACTCCATGAATGCTTGAGACTAAAGTATATAATCACTCTACTCTTATTGGAATGCAATGATGCCTCTACTACAATCACTCACTACCATAACATCTTTATATCCTTCTCTTATACATTTCCTTTTTCAATACACCATTCTTCACAATATATACCTAGTGTTATTCAATATTGGAGTTTTATTTCCCCATACAAAGTATACCCAATACATTCATTAGAACCATGCTTCACTCACTCATTCAAAAAAATCTACCCAACATAATAGCCTTTCCAAAGTTATGTACACTTCTCCTATTTCTTTGTTAAAACTACGTTGTTGCAATCATATTTGGATTCAATAAGAATATTGAATTGTTGGTGTACCTCTTCATATTTTGTGTGCTCTATTATAATCTCTTCTTGTTGCAATTTCTTTTCTATCATGAACACTTCATATGTTCCTTCACCTTTCTCCATATTCAATCTTTCTCTAGTTCTCTATTGTACTACTCTACTTCTCCACTTTGGAAGCATACTTTCTACATCTTTTGTATAGTTTTATTTGTACTTATTTAAGCAAATTACTATTTTCTTTACTTGCATATGGATCAATGTTCAAACAATTATGGGAGCCATCATTTCCCATATGCATCTCTTCCATTATTACATCTAATGACATAACATCATGTACTTTTACTGATGTTGTCTATATATCTCTTTCTTCATCATTGTCTCATCATCATTTCTAAGTACTATCATATGATAATATAAAATTCTTAGTTACCAACTTGATCCATGTCTCCTTATGGATATTACAATTGAATTCTCATGTATCCTACACAAATGGCTACGATGTAGCTAGCCTCTCTTGATAGAAATTGCATAAAATGGAATATGCTATGTATATCTCCCCAACTTAATAAACAAGGTAACTACCCTGTGCCATTAACATCACAAATTTTTTAGTAACACACTTTCAATATCTTACTATAATATTTAGAATATTCACTAGTTTACTAACTACCCTCTTCATGTAGAATATTTACATTCGATCCACAACACATTCTCTTGTAGATTTATTCCTATTTACTATCAAAATTGTGATATGCTCTGCCCCTCTTCAATTAACATATTGTTTGTCTTCAACATATCATTCTTTCCCATGCATAATGATCTTAACCTATACAACTCTCTTTTTCTCCTCCCAACATTGTTACCAACTCTAATACCACTTAATGAAGTGGGGGGATGTAATCATAATAACACAACATAAAATATGATAATACTTTATGCAATATAGATTTGTGGTTAGTAAAATAAGGGAATCTCTTATACCTCTTGATCTAGTGAAGAGTTGTGATCAGTGTCACAAAACAAAAGGTATCATACCACTTGACGTAGTGGGGAGAAACCCCCCCTACAAATCAAAGTCACATAACAAAAACAAAATACCATACACTAAACAAAGAATAAAATGGCATACAAAATACAAAGAGAATGAATCAATACACAACAAAACTTCTAGTAACTAATTTAGCATAGTTTTATTAAAAATCTAATGGGTAGTTATTCCAGGAAGGGAAAATTGTAAGGATCCATAATTTTCTGAAAGTGTAAAAACCTTGGTGAATCTTACTAATACTTAAACTTTCAACCATAAAATGTTTGGCATTTTGTTTTTGTAAAAATATTCAAAATTCTAAGGAATTTATATAGTTTTTGAACAATTTTGGCGATTTTTAGAGTTTTAAAAAAGTATCCCATGGAATTTGGGCAGATCATCTTTGAAAAAATGACAAATTGGCAAAAAAAATTTGGAAAAAGGGTCGAAAAATAGCCACTGGGATAAATTTTGCCCATTAAATTTTCCCTATTTTGGGATTATTTTTACAAAACAATGGAGAGACAAAGGCCACTTTCACATCATTGTTCCAAGTATTTAAGTTATGATTCCATGAATATTTTATTTTCAACTCTTTTCATTTCCTTGGGGAGCTTATTTACAATTAAGAAATCGTTATTTACTAACTCTTCAACTTCTAAGATTTGTCCCTTTTTAGTGCAATTTGTAATTGAATTATTTGGACCCCTTGAACTCAATAGTTTTGGATGAAATTATTGAGGGTAGATATTTCCTCTACACCTTGTAATAAATTTAGACTCTAATCCTTGTATTGGTTTCACACAAGTCAAAACTCTAAACCTCTATTTTTAGAAAATTCTATGTGCAATATCTAAATAGGGTGTGTCTTGGGTACAATTCTTAAAATCAATAAATTTTAATGAAATTATGTGAGGATATATAGTGTCATATAAAAAATAAAAAATTTAGACCTTAAGTCAAAGTATGGGAGCATTCTAGTCACAATAATATGCCTATATAATTGCATAAATAAAATACAAAAAATATTATATGCTAGCTTTGGAAACCTTGCTGGCAATAAACTTTGTTGAAAATTGGTGAGCTTGTAGAAATATGTGTCCATGAAATCCTTTCAAAATTCCATACCTTGACTCCAAAAGAGAATCCCACTTTGATCAAAATACTTAGACAAGTTTTGAATGGTAATTTCTTTTCACATTGGATCTATGCTTGGGCATTGGGTATAAAATCCATGTACAATTCTAATTTTTTTTGTGAGAGTAGAATAGTATCTCCTCTGCAACATATTCAAAATTAAACATATAATTAAAAGTAATGAGATAGCAATGATAAAAATACTGTACCACTTCCAACACACTCAAAATTTGAAAAACCTAAAACAAAACCACTATAGAATAAAAATATTTTTGGGTGATGTAGGATTATCAAAACCCCAAATATGTTATTGAATCAAAATAATCTGTTTGTAAATTTTGAGCATCTTTCTCAAAAGGCTATTGTTAAAATGATTACCAGAGAATATATTTTTCTTTTCTTTATTTTCTTCTTTCTTCTCATCTACATTTTATTCCACTCATCCTCTTGCACTTTCTATTCATCATCCTTGTTCTTTCTCTTCATCTTTTCCCTTTGTTATCCTTGTTCTTCCTCTTCACCTTTTTCCTTTGTTATATTGAAATGTGGGAAACACCATATGCACGCCTTTAACTTTTTCATCTTCTCCTTCATCCTCATCAAATTATCTACCATATGTTGCCACTCTCTATCAATGAGACTCACTGCTTCAAAATGATCCCACTGTGTTATCTCCTAAATAAATTAGTCTTTAATAGGTCAGAGTCAGAAAATTTATTTTTTGCATAGTGATGAAGATTTCAGGGCACATTATGAAATATTTTTGTGTTTAATAAATTTTGGAACGCCTTGTACTCTGTTTTTGCCATAAAAATCAAAGTTTAGCTTTCGGTGGCTTAGGCAAACATTTCAACTGTTCATTAGCCACCGAAAATCCCAGCTGTCGGTAGCTTAAAAATTGGATTTAGGACTACCTTAGCCACCGAAATATCAAAAAGGGGGAAACGGTTGGCGCATCCATCACAATCAACCATCGTTAGCATGAAGAGTGCCACTACCAAGCCATTAACTGCTGAATAGACAGGACCTGCAATAAATCATGAGTTGGTAAAGAAGGGGTTGTTATAAAGCCGAAGTGACTGATAAAAAAACCGAAACCCTCGCTGCCCTCCACTTGTCCCATGACTGTAATCGAACCACCACAAAGCATTTATTTCTAGTTAGAATGATTACAACACTAGCTATCCCTTGGGTCTCATCAGAATTTACTGTCACCCTGCTCAAATCCCAATTGCCAATCAACCCCCTCAAAATTAGCACCCTCTCCTCAATTCATTCCATATTTCCTGCATGCATCCTCACTGAGACGAGACCTCCCTGGATCCAGCACTGTAATCTCGTTCCCCAGGGTTTGAATTTTAATTTTTGCATGTACAGAAGAGCAATCCAGAAAATGAAGAAAGGAGGAGGACCTGCCCTAAGACAGGAATTGGGTGACATTTGCTACCTCAAATCACACCTAGAGGTATGCTAACTTTTCAAAGACTCAGGCTGCTACATGTTCTACGAAAAAATTTAGGGATCCCACCAGCAAGTGGAAAAATCCTTTGCTCTCTCCTTTGATGGCTCAAAGGCAGTGATTGGCAGAGAAGAGTTCTAGGTGGATGAGGCTCTGATATCACAAGTAATAGAGCTCCCAAGGACTAGGGAAAACTGGTTCAAAACCACTATCACAAAGAATGTGGAATTCAAGTCTTACTTGTATCCTGAGCATAAGAACTTTGTATGGAAGAAGAGCATCCCTACATCCTGGCTTGAGGAGAAATGGCAGCATTTGTTGAAAGAAATTCTGGTCTATATAACTTGTGAGGGCAGGTATAATAGGGTAATGATATACCATTTCAAGTTAATGAACCATTTCACTGGCAGGAGCCCACTGAACCAACCTTTCTACCTACACAAGAGCCTGACCAAAATGGCCCATCAGGTTAAATCCCATCCCACCAAGATTACAGGAAGGATATCCCATCATGGCCTGATCAAGCTAATTGTCCTTGAATTGCTGCAGAGAAGGAACATAGCCTGGACCTACTTCATATTTTGGAATGATTTTGAGACAGAATTATAGCCAGAAGACAAAAGGAAGTCTTCTTCAAAGAATTCCTCCACTCCTAGGAGTGGTAAGACGAAAACGAGGGACATCTCTCCAATTGTAGTGGATCAGGCCTCTCCAGCTCCTAAGACCAACAAAGCCAAGAGGAATTTGGATTTCAGTGAAAAAGGAGAGGAGAATTCAGCACCAAGCAAAAATATCCTCAACCTACCTTGCCCAAACTCTAAGAATAAAGATGAACCAGGAACTAACCTAGCAGATCAGGTTACAATAGGGCAGGAGGATTTTCCATCACCTACACCAAGGGAGGATCAAGATGAACCAATGGCAGAGGCTTCCTCCAGTAAACCTATATCCCACAAAATCAATCATATGTTGAGGCAGGTGTATGAGATAGAAGTCTTGGGTAGAGAAATCAAAAGAACTAATGAGAGGTTAACCAGGAGGAATGCTGAATTGTATGACTCTCTACAGGAGATAAAAAGAAAGTATACCAAGATGGAGGAGAGTAATCTCGGGTTAAGGAAAGATAAAGTAAGGCTCTGCAAGAAAATCATGTTGTCCAAGTTCCAAACAAGGAATTCTATCCCTCAGCCTCAATCTCACCAGAAGCTGGAAACCCTAGCAGAAGTGGCAATGATCCTTTTTGGCCTAGAAGCAGCCTGTGATACTGCTGTCAACCCAAACCCTAGGCAGGTTGCAGAGACATCAAAGGGACAACACTAAAGCCTTAAAACAACAGGGTAAAGTGTGCTAACATTTTTGATTAAAATTTTAAAACAGATCTTTTGGTGGCTTAGGCGAACACCGCAGATGTTCATTAGCCACCGAAAATAGAGCTTTCGACAGCTTACAAACCCAAAATTTTGCTTTCTTAGCCACCAAAAGAGCAGAACAGTGTAGAAAGGCATAGTTCCACACAAAACCGACTTTTGTTGATCCAAACACCTCATGGATGATTTATAAAGTTGAAAATTAATTAAAGGCACCAGTATTTTGGCTCTGTTTCAGTTTTGAAGGTACCAGCGAGGTGAATTAGGTCACAAACCCTACCTACTCTAACAAAGTGTGACTTGTCTGCCAAATGGAAAGACTGAGTTCTACTAATTCAGTGTTCACTATAGCTATTAAAGAGTTCGAGGAGTAAGAAGGTTTCAAAGTTAGGTAGATTGGCAGTTAAGATATGATTTTGACCTATTTTTAGCAAACAGTTATGATTATCTATTTTTAGTAAATTCGATCCAATTTTTCAGGATCTGAAATAAATTTTGTAAAGGCTATAAAGCCTATGACTAATGTAGAAGCAAGGGTTCAACTTTAGAGACTTTTTAGACACTTATTGTATTCAAGCTTCTCATGTGCTTTGTCACTTAACATAAGCTCTTTTTCCATTACATGTTCAGCTTTCATATTCCTTCTATTCTGTACTTGTGCTTGCATGTTTCATTCATGTTTATTCTATTTACTTAATGAAATATAGTTGTCATCCTATCTCTGTGTGGGTTATTGGAATTACAAGTATCTTTTCCTTGTTATGACCAACCATTCATATGTGAGTGCCTTATGTGTGAATCTACCAGCATAGTGAGTTCTTCATCTATTCACCTTTATTACAAACCCTCTAAACATTGATAGTTAGAATCCTTGTCTATTTGATTGAGTATTATGCATGTCTTGAGTGAGTGAGGTCTTATTGGTCATCTGACATGATCCATTGAGTAAACCATTCTAAGAATATTGAAGTTACCAGGCATCGTCGAGCTGCAATCTAGAGGAGTTTCCTGGAGAGCTAACACACTGAATGGTGCTTATTTCCTTACAAAACTTTCGTTGAATGGTTCTTATTCCCACTCCAACCCTCTCTTTTGCACCATCACCATTGTCTCAACAAAATACGCTAGTGCCTACTACTCAAGCATCTCCGAGTCACTTTATTATTCTTAGATTGCAATGATTCCTCTATTTCAATCACTCACTACTGCAACACCTATATGACTTCTTCTTCCATATTTTTTTTCAACACCTCATCCCTCAAAACCTTTACTAAATTCTCTTCAAGAATGAAGTTGTATCTCCTCTTACAACATCTTCTGAATCCATCCACTTAAGCAATGATTCACTAACTGATTCAAATAAATCTACCCAACATTACATCCTTGTTGGAATAATCCACATGTCTCCTCTTTCTCTGCTAAAACTATGTTACTGCAATTATCTCTAGACTCACTCTAAATCTCCACTTGTTGTTGTGCCTCTTCATATTCTTTGAGATCTGGGATCAACTCTTGGTGTTGCAATTTATTTACCATTATGAACACTTCATGTGTTCCTTCATCTTCTTCTTCTTCAAATTTGTTTGTTGGTTTGTTGTACTACTACTTTAGATCTCCACCCCATCACCTTCTCCGCTTTTGCAACATCCTTTCTACATATTTTTCCTAGTACAATTATGCACTTCTTCAAGCAAACTACTGTTTTTTTCACCTACATACACTTCAACACTCAAGAATTACGGGAATCACCATTTATCGTATGCATTTATTCCACTATTACATGTAGTGTAACATCATGACTTGATATTGTTTCTATCTTCGCATCTCTCTCTTCATCATTGTCCCATCTTCATTTCTAAGAACTATTAAATGTGCCTATTAAAATTTTAGTCACTAACTTGAGCCATGTTTCCTTAGAGACATTGAAATTGTGTTCCTTTGTATCCTACAGATATTCGTATGATGTAACCAACCTCTATTGCTTGCAACTAAACAACACAAAGTTTTATTTTTTCCAGGTGTTACTGAGTCTCCTCAACTTAATAAACCAAGCCATTACCTTCTACTATCAACATCTCAAATTTCTCATTGACATAACTTCAATATTCTTCCTATTCATGAATAATATTTATGCTTGGTCTACAATACATTATCTTATAGATTTCCTCACCTCTACTGGTAAAATTGTGATTTTTTCGTCCCATTTTCAATTAACATCTTCTTTGTCTTTAGCATATTCTCTTCATCATCTTGAGATTTCCTAAGCTAATTATCTTCACCTTTACAACTCTATATTTCTCAACCTAGTGTTGTTACTAGATCTTATACCATTTAATGCAATATGGGGTTGTGATTAGACTCACACAATAGAATCTTTAATACCACCCGACGTAGCAGAAGGATCTAATTAGAGTCACACAATGGAAACTTTGATACCACTTGATGTAGCAGGGAGTTATGATCAAAGTCACAAAACATAAGCTCTTATAACAGTTAATGTAGTGGGGAGTGACCCCCTTGTAAATCAATGTCACATAATGGAAGAACAATACCATACACTAAACAAAGAATACAATTCAATGTAAAACACAAAGAATCAACATCAATACACAACAAAACTTTCAATACCTAATTCAACATAGTTTAATTAGAATCCTATGGCAAGTGATTTCATCCCCCTTTTACAAAACAATGGAGAGTCAAAGGCCCCTATTACATCAATATCCCAATTATTTAAGCTATGGGGCCATGCCTATTTGATTACCAATTTTTTTAATTTCCTAATGAAACTGAAACACTTTTACAGTTAGTAAATTACTAGTAATCTACTCTCCAACTTTCAAATTTTGTGCTTTTCTTGTTGTGGCCTATAATTGGATTATTTGAACCCTTGAAACTAAAGGTGTTCGATGAGTCTTAGTGGCTATATAGATAAATACTTATCTACATCTTGTAAAAAAATAGACTCTAACTCCTAAAATTGGTTGCATGCAACTCAAAATATTGAACCCCTATTTATGGAAAATTCTTTGCACAATCTCTAAACAAGGTGCATATTGGACATTGTACTCGATAATTTTTTTATAAAATTTGGTGAAATTATATAAGAAAGCATTATTTACAACATATCAAAATTTTAGATCTTCACGCAAAAGTATGAGTGTCTTGATCAAAATACTATGCCTTTGTTAATATATGAATAAAATCTAGAAAGTATTACATGTTGGTTTTGGACACTTGGGAGGCATCCACTTTTGTTGAAATCTAGTGACCTTGTTGAAATATGTCTTCTTAACATCCTTTCAAAATTTTAGACATTGATTCCAAAATACGAGTATTCGGTAATAAAAAATTAAACTGGGATATATGGAACTCCACAATTTGTTTATGAAATTTTGTGTAAGGCAGAACAATAACTCCTCTACATCAAATCCAAAATTTAACATTTAATTTTAAATAATAAAAAATCATTAATGAAAATAATACTAAACCACTATCTACATGTTTGGATATATATATTATTTTTTTACCTAAAAACAATTCCTTAATATTCATACTATGAATTAAAAAGAGCATATTCTATATATATATATATATATATATATATATATATATATATTTACTTAAAAACCAATCCCTTGATATTCATACTATGAGTCAAAGAGAACATTATATCTCAAACCATTACAATAAAAACCCAGCTCCTCGTTTGTTTCATAGTTTGACTATCATTTCAAAGAAACTTCCAAGTTCTCAACTCTATTCAAATAATAGTATGTACAACGTTGTCATTTTCCTCTTTAAAGTATTCATTAAATAAAACAATTTTAATACAAACCATATAAACATTTGGCTTCGAATTTTCGAAGATGACCGTGTTTCCCCAATAAGATGTTGCCAAAATCACAAAGATACTCTTGGAAAATATGTCCTCCCCATAATAAATCAATTTATTTTTATTTTGGCAGACTTATCAGATTATTGCAAAACTAACATCATTGGAAAGATGATTTTATATGTTTCCTTTGATGTATTATATGCCATAGTTCCATCTACACTTTCCTATGTCATATCATAAACAACAATATCACCCTCCATTGAGCATGGAAAAGTGGGGGTCCATGCCACGTGAAGCACAAATGTTGCTTACAATTTTTTTCCAGGAAAATCAAGTTCATTAGAAAATCCTCTAGAAGATTTATACTGAACTTGAGAAGAATATTACTCAAATCAAGGTGGATTTGGATAAAGGTTTGTAATATGGGGTTTATTCAAAACATTATCACCATGAAATATCTGCCTGGTATGATTTGGAGGATTTTTTTGAAGAATGGTATATGGATAGTCGTAATATTTGGCATGACAAAGTCTATGACTCTATTTCCATATTCTTTTTGAGAAATCCTCTTGTTCATGTGAAGAACAACAACAATCTACTTCTTGTACAATCGATGTGCAATCGAAGAATTTGTCAAAGATCTATCATTTTCCTACTCATTGGGGGATTTTTTTTCTTTGGTGAGTTATTTGGATCCATATGACCTTACTAGATATATGTGGTACCACACTCTGTAGTTTGTGTATCTTCAATTTCAAGGATGGGGTGCAATTTCAAGGATGGGGTGCCAATTGTAGCACATGTACATTATCCCTAGGTTTTGGCTAAGTCCCTTCACTTACTTCACCATGGCCATTAACACTCACACATGGGACATAGTCTTATGTTGGATTTGGTTGGATGACATCAACATGGTGTTTCACACTGTTCCATGGCACAATGGTTGCTACTTCATCATTAGATTTGACATTCATCCATGGGACCTTGTATTATGGTTGTACAACTTCATACAAAGCATTGAGGGAATTGATTGACTAAGGGGGTTGGAGTGTTATGACCCTACATAGAGGGTAATGGGGGGATTGAAGGACGCATTAGAGTAAAAGTGGAGGCTATTTAATATAGAATGGATTGGGTCCACTCTATTGTTATTATTAAATAATTCCCATTAATTTAATAAATAAATGTAATGGGATGTCATTAAATAAGGTCCACCAGGTAGTTAGGAGTTTAGGAGGTTAGCGTTGGAACCTATAGTCTTTATGGTTCATCACACATCTGGATATTTTGGAGACAGTTGGTCTATAGACAACAGGCGACTAGCAAAGCAGTCGACTGGAGTCAGCGAAATGACTGGACAATTGGTTGGGAAAACAACTAATGGTCGACACGATCATGGTCGGTGCGACTACAACAACCGACTAAACTTTGGGATGTTGCAGATTCTATGGAAACTACTTGGACCAAAGACCCCGACTTATGGACCAGATCTTCCCTAGTTTTATGGTTCATCACACATCTGGATATTTTGGATACAGTTGGTCTATAGACAACAGGAGACTAGCGAAGCAGTCGACTGGAGTCAGCGAAATGACTGGACAATTGGTTGGGAAAACAACTAATGGTCGACACGATCATGGTCAGTGTGACTACAACAACTGACTAAACTTTGGGACATTGCAGATTCTATGGAAACTACTTGGACCAAAGACCCCTACTTATGGACCAGATCTTCCCTAGTTTCAAGAAGTTGGTTAGATCTAGAAACTATAAATATGAGAC
>LPNX010720184.1:171885-175672 GCA_001517045.1 Pseudotsuga menziesii | reverse complement strand
TTTTAAATACATTTATATCAGTCTGTAATATTTGCTGATTTATTCCTTTTAGCTTGTCTTGATGATGTTTGTTTTCCCATATTAATTTTCAACCCTAAGGCAACTCTAACTTGTTTTCCCATACTAATTTTCAACCCTAAGGCAACCCTAAGGAATACAATTGATCAGCTTCACAGGAATACTAGACAAACATTCAAAGGTAACACCTCTAATCTAGGAATATTGACTACATCCACATTACTAACCTTCAACAGACTGAGAATTCAAGTCTAATACTGAAGTAGCTAATCCAAATAAGAAATAAATAAGAGAGATCAGTAATATGAGGGGATCATCCACCTCAATCATCCAAAGGATGTCAATAGCAACAACACATAGAAGACTCAAGTGCTAAGGGCTAGATAATGGTGACGATTCTTGGTATTATGTTTCATTAGGTTGCAACATGGCAAAATTGTGAAACAAAATACCAAGAATCGTCACCGTTGCTTAACTGAACACTTGTTATCTTTTGTGAGATATAGTTCATGTGGACAGATTTCTTGAACTCTGTCCTCATGGATAGTTTTGTTTGATGATGATATTAACAGGTATATTGAAGAAAAAAAATATATTTTGAAAAAATAGTTATTGTAAGTGGATTACTTCATTCAATCACTTAATGAAAATATCTGACATAGTCCAAGCTCTCATGGTGTTTAGAGATTGGGAATTACTGGGTTAGGTTCGAGTTGCTTTCTAATATAAGGTTTCTATAATAAAATACCTTAAAGAAGACATCCATAACATTTGGTATAATTATGGAAAACCCCTGTTGTCGCTACAATTTGGAAAATACTGGGTTAGGTTTGAGTTTCTTTCTAAGATTGACAAAATAAAAGTTGCATGCAAAACAATGTCGTTCCAAAAGGCCCTATAATATGGTTGTTTTGGAGAATAAATAGGAAGAAAACTGTCAGTGAGAGAAGGTACACATACCAATAATAATAATATTGATATTATGTCGAGATAGGTGAGGCATGCAAGCAATGCATGTAGCAGAAGATGTAGGTACAATTATGAAAATAGTTTATTTAGTCAAACTTATTACCTTTCTTTTTTGCGTTTACTTAGTGACTTTCATATCACTAACTATAAAATAGCTAATAAGTGTTGGATAATAATGGGGACAACTCATGGTATTATGTTTCATGGGTTTGCAACATCGCAAACTTGTGAGGCATAATACCACGAGTCGTCACCATTGCTTGGCGGAACACTTGTTATCTTTTGTGAGATATAGCTCATGTGGACATAGTTCTTGAACTCTGTCCTCATGGATAGTTTTGTTTGATGATGATATTAACAGGTATGTAGAAAAAAATTTAATATTTTATAATGATCTTCAATGATCTAGGGGTTAGGTTCTAGTTTCTTGCTTATAACAAAACATGGCTTGGCAATCCTGCTCGGGGTAGCGACCGATTTTCATCCTTCTCCAATGGACCAAGCATACATGTGAGAAAAAAAAATCTAACTATCATGGCTATGGTGGAAATCGAACCCTTATCTAAACCTCCCTTACACAGCAGGATTTGAACCCGAAATCCGACGTTAGCCAACATTTCACATGGATGTGTCAGACAACAATCACTGAAAAGAATGCCGATAAAAAAAGATTTATATCACCGTCGAATATCCGACACAAATGTGTAGAAATAGATACATCTATGTTCATTGTCAGCAGAAATATGACAATTGATCAGCTTCACAGGAATACTGGACAAACCTTCAAAGGTAACACCTATAATCTAGGAATCTTGACTACATCCACATCACTAACCTTCAATAGATAGAGAATTCAAGTCTAATACTAAAGTAGCTAATACAAAGAATAAATAAACAAGAGATATCAGTAATATGAGGGGATCATCCACCTCAATCATCCAAAGGATGTCAATAGCAATAGCACATAAAATATTCAAGTGCTAAGGGCTAGAAAAGCTGGAAAGTGCCCTGATCAGTACATTCACCATCAGTGAATTCAGTAAATTGAAAATGGCCCGAGGCCAAGGTTAATGCTTCTTTGAATAATCTATCAGCCTTAGTATTGTTTTTTCTAAATATGTGAACTGCTTTTAGCTGGATGAAGTAAGGTTAACATGATAGAGCTTAAGTTGTTCCTTGATAGTGATCAAGTAACTAGGAAGTATTGGATGCATACACTAGAAAATATGTGGAATAAACATCAATACATCCCTAAACTAAGACTATCATTGAGAGAAGGTACACATACCAATAATAATAATGTTGAGAGTACATCGAGATAGGTGAGGCACGCAAGCAATGCATGTAGCAGAAGATGTAGGTACAATAATCAAAATAGTTTATTTAGTCAAACTTATTACCTTTCTTTTTTGCATTGACTTAGCCACTTTCAATTCACTAACTCTAAAGTAGCTAATAAGTGTTGACTAATAATGGCGATGACTCTTGGTATTATGTTTAATGGGGTTGCAACATCGCAAAGTTGTGAGGCATAATACCACGAGTCGTCATCGTTTCTTCGCTGAAAAATTGTTATCTTTTGTGAGATATAGTTCATGTGGATAGAGTTCTTAAACTCTGTCCTCATGGACAGTTTCTTTCTAATATAAGGTTTCTATAATAAAACACCTTAAAGAAGAAATCCATAACATTTGGCAGAATTTTGGCAAACCCCTGTTGTCGCTACAATTTGGAAAATACTTGGTTAGGTTCGAGTTTCTTTCTAACCTAGGGATTTTATAATGATCTTCAATGATATTCTCTAAACCTCCCTTAAGCATCTCATTTGGGTATATTTGGCTTAATAGCTTATTTGGGAACCGGTTGCTGAGATAACTCACATAAAAACAACACCAATTTGAATGCAAACCAAAATGTATGTGTTCATCCTCTAATTGTAACGCTCAGACTAGCCAGACTTCATAATCCATATCAGCCAATATGGGTCAAATGCAGGTTAGCTGAAACTGTCAAATTGGGTCGGTCATTAGATGATCATTGTAAATGCATGCACAGCAAAGAAAACCCATGTTTGAAAGCTGATAAGGACGGATTGAAGTTGGTGAAGAAGCAGGCAGTATAGACAGAGACCCTTTGGGTTGTTAGTTATGAAATAACCCATTCTCCTATTATATTACCTCATCCAAAGAATCTAAATTAGATGGTTCATATTGTTGAGATTCTGATGAGGAATATTTTGTAGGCAAACCCTTGTTTGATGCTGAGATGGAAAATGCATGCATTTATCCATTTCATGAAGAGTTGGATGTAATATTTGAAATCAATAATGATATTTTTGGCGGCCCCATATATGATTCATCTAGTGAAGAATATAATGAGGAACCTAAATATTTGGAACCTATAGATCAACCAAACATCCACTCTACAGGATCTCCAGGAACTAACATCATTATATCTATACTCATTCAATTTCGTACAAAGTGTTGTAGCTTGCTTAGTGCTCCTCTGTGTTTGTCATTTACATTCAACTTAATAGTGAAATCAATAAGTCAAGACAAATATTTATAGTACATCTCCTTGTTCTATTATAGTCCAAGCATTAGCATATTCAATTGCTTTCCCTCATGTTGGTAATCCATGTGTTTCCCCTGTCCAGTTTGGAATACACAGCAAACATCACAGAGACATTATGAGACTTTGCTGCTGATCTATGGCTTGGACCCAGATGTGAACATATTGATCGAGCCATGTTCTAAGAAAACACTCATTCACTAAATATTCTAAGTCCAGAAGTCCAGGC
>LPNX010720184.1:111885-166885 GCA_001517045.1 Pseudotsuga menziesii | reverse complement strand
TTCAATTTCCTCTCAACCATCCACATGGATCTTGAGTGCACAGGTCCACACAACTCAATCTCCTCAACTTGGTGTATGAGGTAGTGTTCCTGTGCATTGAAAAATGCTGATGGTATATGCTTCTGCATTTCACACATGAGACGAGGAATTTCTCTCCTCTAATACTTTATATATTCTTTATGGATTTCTTTAGATGTCAACCATATACAAGTGATGCAAACCAATAACGATATTTAACAAAAATAAACATTAAATTACAATATATGCTGAAATAGTGCACAAAAAAAATATATAAATTATTATACAGAGAATTAAAGAAACACTAAGCACATGCAAGTAATCGCTAGTTACCCCATGTATTTACCAAGATTATATATAACTTGTTTGACATTGTTGTCGAAGTTGTCCGGGAGAGAGAGAGGTAGAACATACTGTATCAATATACAAAACATGCCATTTATTAAAAAAAGAGTATACAAACAAGAAAAAATTATATGGACATAACAATAATAATTACCTTCATGAAGACACGCCAATCATGTGTTTTGACCCCCACAAAATCACCTTTTTTTAGTTATGATGCTCTTCAAGTTTGCAAAAAAACCGGTGGGAAATTTAATTTTCCGCATTGCTTCTTTGACAACATTGATTTGTTGCTCTGTAAACATCCATGGAATTGAGTTTATATTAACTTGTTCTCTGTTGGTATGAAATTGAATGATGTCTTTCATTGCATGGTTGCTTTCTTGAATTTCTTTGCACACTTTCACAACTTTATCTTTCTCCCTCCTTAGCTCTAGTAGTCGCCATAAGGTTTCAATAACATTCTTTCCAATATGCATTGTATCAAACAAATGATCAATTTGTAGGTTCTCATAGTAGGTCAACCTGCTGAATTGAATAGGATAACTTTTCATTCGTTGTGGAAGACCATTAATGCCTTCATGATCATGATGGACATCATGAATATTAGTTTATAATTAATAAATTACATCATAAATCAAATATGGCCACTACAACAAACAACTCACAATAAAAATTAAAATACATAAAAATTCATATACGATGATCCATATGTACCATGATGACGATTTCTATTGTATTACATCTTCCAAAGGTGAGGTGTCATTCTCCATGGTTTTAATGTAGTCTCCTACTTCCCATTGAAAATATTTCTTTTAGTTGTTATATACCTATGATTCTTAGAGAGGAAATTCCTATACTCATCAAACACCTCCTTTCTTAAGCTTTTTGAACGATGAGATTTTATCTTAGGACCATAAACTGGACATGCAAATTTACCCTTTGTCTGAAGACCTACAATATTTAGATATGGAATATCTATGTCAAATATATTCATATATAAAATATTCTAACTACTCCATATCATTAAATGCAATTAAAGTGGAACTTAAAATTACAAACCACAAAATGAAGTTAACCCAGGGGCATCATGTATTGTCCATACAACCATTGCATGGATATGAAATTGCCTTTGTTGTATTGGTCTAGATACATCATACATAGTTATGCCATTCCATAACTTCAGTAGCTTATCTATAAGAGGTTCGATGTATACATTTATATCTTTGACTTGGAACTTACCTGATTCATAATTTGAAGTACATATAAAATATATTATTATGAGAACCATTAAGATATATAAACCATGCAGAAGAGTAAAACAATAGATATATATATGAAATTAAGATACATATTACGACAAATGAGATGCCACAACTACATTATAAATGAAACAGTTTTCGTCAATAAAACTAAATCGACAACATTATGTGCTCCCTCTTTATTGACAATCATGGAGGAATGTTATTGTTGATAACAAAAATAGGCCACATCGTGTAAATGGATTTCATCTGTGCAAATGGATTAACACCATCTGCTACCAAAGAAATCCTAAGATTACGTGGTTCTTCTTTAAAGTGAGGCCACTTTTCCTCAACATCTCTAAAAGCAGTACCATATGTAGGCATTCGGATAACATCATCTTGAATTCTGTTCTTGGCATGGTAATCCATAAATTGCGCTATGTTTTTGCACCTGAACAGTCGTTGCAAATGTGGAATGATCAAAATATAATGAAGAACCTTCTGAGGCACCTTTTTTGTTACTTTATCTGTACGATATCTACTTACATGACATTCTAGACATTCTGTTGCAAATTCATGATGATTATAATATATAACATGGTCATCGGGGCATGCATGAATTACTTCATAATGCATTCCAATCTCTTTCATGATGGAAGATAAATCTCGATATGTGCGAGGTAAAATATTTGATGGTGGTAACAAGATTTCAGCTATCAAGCTACAAAAAAGAAATTGTTAATGTAATAAATAAATAATATTAACGAAACACACTTCATCCATATGATGTTCAATAATGAGTTAACAATACAATTATTAGAGGAATACAAATAAACGTTATCATGATCCTATATATGTGATGGATTATTTTAGATACCTTAGCATCCGTGTGATTGCAATGTTTGAAAGATCATTCATAACCTTCAAGTTCATTATCAACAATATAGTAGAGAGAAGATTTGTTTTGGAGCCTTCATAAAGGGGTTCATATGCCTTATCGAGAAGAGGTATATCATGAACATCACCAAAGCCATAATCATTTTCATTATCAACATCATATTCATCCATTCTAATGTTAAATGAATCATGGATCAATGTATTTGTACCATCATCTTCAATTACATCATCGGCATGATCATCTTGTTCAATATGATCATTCATTTGTTCTCCATTAAACATACACGCTCCATGATCCTGATCCTAAACTTGTTCTGAAAGCACTTCCTCTGGACGACATGATATAGGGTGACTTTCCTTTAATATAAATACATGGAAACATCAATAGATATACATTAATATATGAAAATAAAAACAATACATACAATTACCAAAAAAATGAATATAATAATGTTTATAATGCTACACCTACAAATGGATGATATTAATTCCCCCCCTCAGCGTGTCCATGTTCCATGAAATGTTTTGTGGTTGTTGAGATCAATATTATTCTCCTCTTAAATCCCCTGCATTGAGTACATGGACAATAACATTTGACATCACCCCTTTGTTTCGCTTCATCCCATAGTCTAGCAAGCAATTGTCGGTTGTCTTTGTTTGGATCCAGAATATTTAATCTATTTGAAATTTTGTCATAAACTTCATTAATGAATATAACCAGTTTTCTTAAAAATTCAAGTTCCATGCATCAAGGTTTTGTCAAAAGGAGAGAAGTTGAAGAATAAAAATTCCTGACAAACTGTCTATCGATGAAAAAAACAAATTCCCACAACCACCCGTTGAAGAATAAAACAAATCCTGAAAATGTCTGTTGAGGAACAAATAATTTTCATAAATCGTCCATCTCTTATACAACAAACATGTCCAAATGTTTAAAACAATTTATATTTATAATGGACATGCTTCGGATATTCGACACCTTGAACATAGTTACCGTGGAAAGTATGGGACCATAAAATTTAAAATCATGTAAACCTTAATTTTTTTTTATAAAAAAACCTATACAGCCTGTCGGATATCCAATTCTTAGGGGTCGAAAAAGTGACATTTTTTGGTTCATAGATGTTGAATATCTGACACTGAAGTGTTGGATAACCAACACTACAAGGGTTGGAAATCTGACTCCCTAGTGTCAGAGATTCAACGGTGCTATAAATATTTTGTTATCAGCATTCTTTTGATTGTTGTTGTCTGACACATCCGCACGAAATGTCGGATGACATCAGATTCTGACGTCGAAATTCAGGTTCAAATCATGTTGTGTGCACATTCAAACTTAAATAAAAATGAGGAACTTCTTCATCATCTATACTTTCAACCTTTGGCCCAAATGAAATAGTAGGATTATCATCTGTCAAATCTAAAATGTATGATTGAAACTCTCCTTTTCCTTTAACCATCCTTGTTATCGTATCCCTGTACTCATTATTCCTCAACAAATCATTAAAAGGAACATAGATTTTCAGTTTGGAAATTTCATTCTGCAAATTTAAGATAGAATTAAATTTCTCTACATCTTCTGGTGCCACCTGCTTTGTTCCTTTTCTTTTTTCTATTTTATTCTCAACTTATTTATTTACAATAGGATTTTTGTATTTCTTTTCCTTTTTTCTGAATTTAATGAACTGGTAGAAGGCTGGATTGAATTTATCCTCCCTTTATTTACAACAACTTCTTTATTTCTCAATCTGATCTTCTTTTGTACATCATCCATAGCATGTAAATAACCCCTCTGATACTACTCTGATTCTGTTTCAAAACCTCATTCCCACCTTCCTGTGCAAACATGTGATGTTCTTTTTCAGTAAGTTATATCTATGAATCTAATTCTCCAAAAAGATGAATTTCATTCTCAGTAGAATCTTCTTCATCTACAACATAATTCTGAGGGAAATGTGGTCGAATCTATTGATCTTCTTGATTCCTTGGGTTTCTCATATCTCTTTGCCTGTTTTGTGGAGGCATAGGAGGATTTGGCCTTCTAAAATTTGGATTTCTGATTTGAGGATCAGTTTGTTCTCTATTGAATGATCTATTGTCCATAGTCAATCTATCCATTAACTTCTCCATTTTTTTCAGCATCATTTCAAATTTAATATCAGTAGCAGAAGAATAAGTAGAAGGAATATTTTATTCTCTTATTTTCCTCCTATCAATGTCCACTTGTTTCATCTTTCTACTCACCATCATATTTTCTTCCACTTCTAAAGAATCTGTGAGCATGGTAGCAAGACTCATTGTAATACCCTAGGTTTGACCCCGTTTTGCATTAATATACATGATACACATATTGTAAATAATCATGGTGTGGAGCTAAAGGCAAAGGCCCCACCATGATTTGGTTATGCTATGTTTTGGATTGAAATGGTCACCAATAGTATATAGGGACATGTGGCATACATATTAAGTTGTGGCACCATGTAACTCTGCATTTTTAATTCAACAAACCAACCAGCTATGTTCGTAGCAACTAAATTGAGAAGGGGCATGATTTTCTAAGGGTAAGGAGGTTGGAAAGTTAAATCTTGAGCTATGGGGGGGAAGCCATGTGTCACCTCTCTCTTCACTCACCCTCCCTTGTCTCATCCAACCACCACCCTTCATTGTTCTATTGTTAGTGGGGCATCCATTCACTGACAGCAAGACCACTACACTAGGATGGCCATTCACCCCACGCGCCTACACTCTCCATGGTGCATCTTTTGGTATGCCCACTAACCAACTCGGGAGGCTGTTCACTCACCTTCACGTGAGAGAGTTAAAATAATGGATGTTCCATTGTTGCGAGGTTCACCATTCCTCACACACTGCCTTTCTAATCGGAGGATCGCTGGTTTGTGAATTGTTTTTCCCCTGTTCACGTAGAGCGTTGGTTTCCTTCACGCATTGCCGACTGTGTTTTCCTGTGCAATGTGGATTTTGCTATAGATTGTTGTGGTTTTCCACTATGGTTTGTTGTCCTATTATATCCCATCATTGAATTGTGGCTAGGATTTTTTGAATAGTTTTGTGGGTTGCATTCCTTTCCTTCACCTACAGATTAAGAGTGGGCCTCTTTCCATTTTCTATTCTGTATATCTTTATTCAGTGAATTTAGTGAAGATTTTTTGCTTTGGGATTACAGTTTCTCATGGGATGTCAATGGCCACAATTGATAGACTGCATTTTACCCTGTAAAAGTTTAAAGAGCTCTTTGGCTGCTTGCATGCAACAGTTTTATCCTCAGACTACACTGGAGTGGTGATTGAGGGCCTGAGGTGCTTGATAAACCTAGTGGGTTGAGAGCCACACAAACAGAGCTATTGAGTTAGCTTTCTTCTCCACAACCCTTAAAGAGCACTGGAAGGAATATCAGGGTCTGAGGGACTGCGTTGCAGAGAAGGGACTGACTTCCTTATGTTGGGTGTTCTAGAAGCCAGGATGGCTCTGGTGTTGGTGTCTGTAGCTCTTCAGTGATCTCACCAGCTTAGCATTAGCCTTTCCCAGCTTCTGGATGGCCTGATAAACCCAACTGTGTTGGCTTGGCTGAACTATGTACCCTTGTGGTGTTGATATCCATGGATATGTGTAATTATATTTAAGTTCCTAATTCCTTGGGGAATCATGCCCATCTCGGGGTGGTAGTGTTGCTGAGAGATTAAGGAGCATGCAGGCCTATGGTTGGGTGGAACGTTGCAGCAACATAGCTGGTTATGGAACAAGTTCTCTATAAATATAAGTACTCTTTCCTAACGTGTGTCTGCAATTATATATTTACCATTGATGAATGAGGATATACATGTTAAATGATGATCTATATATGCATGAATGCTAACTGATATGTTTTTCTTCTGTTGTGTATATGAGTGATTATGCTTCATAAAATGTTTTATGTTTTTAGTATCATGCTTCAGCACTATATGTATGTATCTTCATGTTCATGGGGCTAGATGCATAGATTATTGATGTTTAGTAGCGTCCTCTTCGCTAGTCAGAGGGTCGGAAAAATTACAGTGTGGTATTAGAGCTCTGGTTGCAGCGTGGGCTTGAATGGGCCATCACAGATTAGATAGCAGAGGCAGGTTTCCTACTTCCCAGAAGAAAACCTGTGCATGACAGGAGAAGTTTTGGAAAATTTATCTAAGTAACAAAATAATTGGATCATTGGAGGACTTAGTTTGAAGTCTTGTCGATGCATCAGATCATCTAGTCAGGAGACCGCCCGATGAGGGACCCCATGATAAGGAAATCCATGAAATTCACCTAAGTGTTAAAAATCATTGACAATCGGCACCACTATGACGAAGCGATCGCTGAAACTTCGGTGGAGGTTAGCAAATGATGCATTCATTGTTGCGGCTACTTAAAGGACTATCCACCCGATTGATAGTTGATCCGACTACTGATGACGTAGAATTTCTGAAATCTTCTAAGTGTTGACTTCGTCCGCCATTGAAGTATGTTAGTGATATTCATCACCGATGAACAATGGAAGGGATCAAGGGATTGTAGGCTTGCCATTGCGGATGGCTAGAGGACTATCCTTCCGATGGATAGAGCCTCCGACCGCTGATGTAGTAAAAAGAAAGTTCAAAATTTTTCTAAGTGACGAAAACATTGGTCATCGAAAGAAGATAGTGGTTTGTGTGCCCGCCATTGTGGAAGCCTAGAACACTCATCTTCTGATGAGAAGAGTTCTGACTACCAATGTTGATCGAGTTATGCTTCAGTTCACCGATGCTTATCATATTGGGCCACCGATCGACGAAAGGAAGAGGAAGATAGAAGAGAAATATTTCGAAAAAAAATTCTAAGTCATAGAATCATTGGCCATCGGTGATGGTTAGTTGATGACATCATCTATGATTAGGTGGTTCTATTGCTGATGAGCTACATCGGGTAAATTTTGTTGACTGAACATCCATCGTTGCAAAGACCGAAATAACTAACCACCCGACGAGGAGAGCATCCAAGCGCTGATGCTGCAGCTTCTAGAGGCTCTGACCATTGATAGACCCATGGCTATGGAAGATGTAGTTCAATTGTGGTCCTCTATTGCGGAAGCTAAAGGGACTAACTGTCCGATGCGTAGGACACCCGACCATTGACACAACGTGGTTAGTCTATGCTATCACCAATGAAGTTCAGAATGATAAACGATTGTAGACCCGGTACTATGGATGAAAATAGACCAGTGAATCACCGATCAGATGCAGGATAATAGACCACTGCGGGCCCAATGCGACAGAAGGAATCAAACTAGTAACTCATTGATTCGGCAGATGAATTTAGAAGTTTCAACCTTCGAAATGCCCAATGATTAGTAGTTGACATCGCCAATCGAAAGCCTAGTCAGTTGCTATGGAAACCGAAGTAAGAACACTTTTCGCCGTTGCGGCTGCTAAAGAGACTCTGCACCCGATCAACAGATGGTTGTTTGCCAATACAGAGTGAGAGTTTAGCCATTTTACCCATCGATGAACAGACAATTTCATCACCATTGCATATTTGGAGGGTTAGATCACTCTGGACTCGAAATGTCAGAGAGAAATAAACCAACAAACTGTTGATACGCAGTAGGGAATTAGTGGTTTGACCGCTGAAATGATGGAAGGGAGTAAGCGAACAGACCACCGATGAATAGTTGATCTGCTTGCTGATGCAGATCGGAAGTGTAGTTGTTTTGACTACCACATTGTCGGCAGAATAGTTGGAGGAGGGTCTGATTGGGCCTAAAAGATTTGGGTTTTTCGAAGGCATTTTTAGTGATTTTTCAAGCATTTTTCGACTTTCTTTCAGTCGATTTTCAACGGATTTCAATAGATTATCAGCAGTCACAAGGCTGAAAAGAAATAGGGAAAATTATGTGTTTTAGCATAATTGTTTTTTTATGAAATTCCAGAAGAAAATGGTAAGTAGTTAAGTAGTTTTGATTTATATTAATATTATGAATCTAATAGTTTTCTACTAACACATTTGCAGAACTATAGATAATTTCCAAGAGCAATACTCCAGAAAGAATAGTGTGGTATAGCAAGAGGTGGTTTAGTCATGAGAACCCATGATGGGTATAATGCTTGGGATTCTTACAAGCAAGCAGAAGATGCCATGGGATAAAATGTCCATAATGGAAATGAGGACATAGAGTCTAATGGAAGGAGATTCCAGAGGACACCGTCTGAGGTTACAGCCACCATTAGAAGCTTAGTTAAAGCCCAGGAAGAGAAGCATCAGTTGAATGCTTCCATATTGCTAAGTTTAATAGATTTACAGAAAAACATAGATCCTAGACAAGGTACATCAAGACCAGAAGGTAGTAAGAGCAGTACTAGGAGAAGAAGAAGGACTTCTAGTGGACCATCGGACTCTAAAGAATCCAATGGAGATACAAGTTCGTCTTCTCATAAAAGGAAAAGAAGAAGAAACCATAGGGATTGCTCTCAAGATGAATTTAGGAAAGCTAAACCTCCTACATTTGATGGTGAGATAAAGATGAGACAAGAAGTGGAAGCTTGGCTTCTTGGGATCAAGAAGTACTTTCAGGTGCAGGATTATTCAGGAAACATGAAGGCATGAGTTGCCACATTCAATATGAATGGAAGGGCATCCATTTGGTGGGAACACTTCAAGAAGGTAAAGAATATTAGTGAAAGGAAATTGAAATGGAAATAGTTCAAGAAGTATTTCAGGCAGAAATACCTTTCTGACAGGTATTATGATGACAAGATCAAGGAGTTCCATGAGTTGAGATTGGGACAACAGACCATGGATGAATATGCAAATAATTTTTTGGAACTATTGAGGTATGTCCGATACATTAGAGATGAAAAAGTGAAGATCCATCAGTTTTTAAGTGGATTGCCTTATGCCTACCAAGATAGAATTGAGTTCTATGAGCCAAGAACTCTCGAGGAAGCAATAAGAAAGGCTAAATATTGCTATGAGCAAAGAAAAGGTAAACCTAATTACCATAAGGCATGGAAGGACAAGAAGAATGAGAATTTTTACCAAAGAAAGAAAGGTTTCAAACCTTCTAGATTCAAGAATCAGCAAAAGTAGCCATCCCAAGCTGCGAGTAATCCAGTTGGAGTGATAGGTGGAAAGCCTAAAGAACCACATCAGAATAAAGGTCCACTCAAATGTTGGAAATGTGAAGGACCCCACTTACGTAGATATTGTCCACTTGAGAATGAAAGTGCAAGTCCAGCTTATAACATTCATGGAGCAGAAACACTGGGTCAAGTAGCAAGGGAAGTCCCTAGAATTTATGCAGCAATGGAGGACCACTAGGAAGATCACCAGTCAACTGTGATTGAAGTTGTAGGTAAGATTGTTGAACAATCTATTTCTATTTTGACTGACCCTGGTTCTACTCACAGTTACATTACTCCTAGAGTAGTGGATATTTGTGCTTTTAAGAAGGTAAAGCATAGAAAATCTTGGTTAATTCAGCTAGCCGCTGGGACTAAGAGAAAGGTCAGTGAAGTAGTTGAGAAATGTCCATTGGTTATGAATGGATTGATCACTTATGTAGATCTAAATGTTCTACTGCTTGTTTCCTATGATGTTTCTCATTGGAATGGATTGGTTAGAAGCTCACAGAGTGAAGCTTGACTATTATAACAAAAAATTTGAATGCATGGATGAAAAAGGAAACCCAGTAGTTGTGAAAGGTATTCCAAAGGTAATTTCAGTAAGACAGGTTTCATCAATGTAGTTGTAGAATATCTGTAGGAAAGGTTGTCAGTTGTATGCAACTCATATTCTGGAACCAATAGGAGATGAAACTCCTAGGTTGGAGGACTATGAGGTGTTACAGGAATTCAAGGATGTTTTTCCTAATGAGATTCCAGGGATTCCTCCAAAGAGGGACATTGATTTGACCATTGAACTTGTGCCAGGAGGAGCACCAGTGTCCAAGACACCCTATAGAATGAGTACACCGGAGATGCTATAATTGAAGATGCAACTACAAGAGTTGTTAGAAAAGAAGTATATTCAACTGAGTGTGTCTCCTTAGGGAGCACTGGTTCTGTTTGTGAAGAAGAAAGATGGTACACTCAGGTTATGTTGATTACAGACAGTTAAACAAGGTTATTGTCAAGAATAAATACCCTTTGCCCATGATTGATGACCTCTTTGATCAAATGAGAGGAGAAAAGGTATTTTCCAAGATTGACTTGAGGTCTGGTTACCATCAAGTGAGAATCAAGGATGAAGACATTCATAAGACAGCCTTCAGGACAAGGTATGGACATTATGAGTTTGTAGTGGTACCATTTGGTCTCACAAATGCACTAGCTACATTTATGTGCCTTATGAACAGTGTATTTAGTAAGTATTTGGACAAGTTTGTTCTTGTTTTCCTTGATGACATTCTTGTTTATTCTAAGAATGAAAAAGAGCATGAAGAACATTTGAGATTGACATTGAAAGTGCTCAGGGAACATCAGTTGTATGCAAAACTAAGCAAGTGTGACTTCTATGGGGATATAATTCAGTATTTGGGTCACATTATCTCAAAAGAGGGTATATCAATAGACCCTAAGAAGATAGAAGCCATTATGGATTGGCCTACTCTAAGAAATATGACGGATGTAAGATCTTTTATGGGATTTGCAGGATACTACAGGAGATTCATCGAAGGATTTTCCAAAGTTGCACATGCCATCTCTTCTTTGCAAAAGGAGGGGGTAAAGTTTGAATGGACTTCGAAGTGTGAAGAAAGATTCCAGTGGTTGAAGAATCTTCTCACCAGTGCACCAGTATTGAAAGTTGCAGACCCAGAGAGAGATTTTGTGGTATGTACCGATGCATGTGGATAAGGGCTTGGAGGAGTCCTTATGCAGGATAACCACGTGGTATGTTATGAATCAAGAAAGCTAAAGGAGCATGAGAAGAACTATGCCACCCATGATCTCAATCTTGCAGCCATAGTACATTCTCTCAAGATGTGGAGACATTACTTGATGGGTAGAAGATTTGAACTTAGGACAGATCACAGTGGCCTAAAGTATTTGTTTGATCAACCTACTCTGAATTCTAGGCAAGTGAGATGGCTGGAATTGTTATGTGAGTTTGATTTTGAAATCAAGAACATAAAGGGAAAAGAGAAGAAGCTAGCTGATGCACTCAGCTGGAAGGTAGAAGAAATGCATGTGGCATATCTGAGTATTTTCCAATCAGATTTGAGGTAGCATATTGCAAATCATGTTGCCAAAGATGAATTGTATGAGCAGGTAAAAGAAAAATTGCAGCAGCAAAGTATTGAGAAGAGGTATGAGGGATATAAATTGGAAGAAGACGGACTTATCACTTTAAAAGGCAGAATTTATATTCTGAATGTAGCATATTTGAGGAGAGTTGTTATGGATGAAATCCATCAAGATCCGTATTCTGGTCACCTAGGATATCAGAAGACAATTGCTACAACTAGAAGGCAATACTTTTGTCCAGGTATGAAAAAGGACATGGCTGAATACATTTCAAGATGCATGAAATGTCAAGAGGTAAAGGTTGAGCATCAACATCCAGCAGGTTTGTTGCAGCCTTTTCTAGTTTCAGAATGGAAATGGGAAGTTATTTCCATGGATTTTATTACAGGATTGCCGATGACTTGGAGACAACATGATTCCATCATGGTTGTAGTAGAAAAGTTGACAAATGCAACACATTTTATGCCAATGAAGTCTACGCATAAGAATGATGACATTGCAAAGATATTCATGAAGGATATTTTCAAATTGCATGGATTGCCAAAGGCAATAGTTTCTGACAGAGATGTCAAGTTCACTTCCAAATTTTGGAAGGGGTTGTTTGCATATTTGGGTACAAAGCTAAAATTCAATAATACATACCATCCTCAGACAGATGGGTAAATAGAAAGAGTTAATCAGGTGCTTGAAGATATGCTTCACATGTATGTAATGGAAAAACCAACCAAGTGGGAAGATTACTTACACTTGATAGAGTTTTCTTACAACAATGGACAGCAAGCATCCTTGGGGATGAGTCCATATGAAGCTTTGTATGGTAGAAGGTGCAGGACACCAGTGACTTGGGACAACCCAGTGAACATAGTTGTGCTTGGACTAGAATTGCTCAAGGAAATGAAGCAAGAGGTTGTAAATATTAGGAAGAATCTGAAAGAAGCACATGACAAATAGAAAATCTATACAGATAAGCATAGGGTGAACAAATATTCCAGCATTGGGGATCATGTTTACCTCATAGTAAAATCAAAGAAAAGTTCCTTGAAGCTTGGAATTTGTGCCAAGCTGTCACCTAGATATTGTGGGCCATTTGAAGTGCTTGAAAGAATAGGGCATGTTGCATATAAACTTACATTGCCTGCTAGTAATAGAGCTCATAATGTTTTTCATGTTTCTTTGCTTAAGAAATATGTACATGATCCTAACCATGTGATAAATTGGGATGTGATTTAGGTGGAACCTGAGGGAGAGTTCCAAATCAAGCCAATGCGCATCATCAACAGGAAGATCACAATGCTCTGGAACTGAGCCATAGGGTAGGTAAATGTGCAATGGGAGCATTATGGACCTAAAGAGGCTATGTGGGAGCTGGAGGATGCCATGCGATTGGCACATCCATTTTTTTTCAATCCTGCGGAACACTGAGGGAGTACCAGTGTAACTTTTGTTCAAATTTTGTAAAGCACTGAGGACAGTGCTATTGAAGGGGGAAGGAAACATAATACCCCATTTTTGACCCCATTTTTCATTAATATACATGATACACATATTGTAAATAATCATGGTGCGGAGCTAAAGGCAAAGGCCCCACCATGATTTGGTTATGCTATGTTTTGGATTGAAATGGTCACCGATGGTATATCGAGACATGCTGAATACATATTAAGTTATGGCACCATGTAACTATGCATTTTTAATTCAACAAACCAACCAGCTATGTTCGTGGCAACTAAATTGAGAAGGGGCATGATTTCCTAAGGGTAAGGAGGGGGGGAATTTAAATCCTGAGCTATTGGGGGGAAGCCATGTGTCACCTCTCTCTTCACTCACCCTCCCTTGTCTCATCCAACCACCCCCCTTCATTGTTCTATTCTTAGTGGGCCGTCTATTCACTGACAGCAAGACCACTATGCCAAGATGGACATTCTCCCCACGCGCCTGCACTCTCCACGGCGCATTTTTTGGTCTTCCCACTAACCATCTTGGGAGGATGTTCACTCATTTTCACGTGAGAGAGTTAAAAGAATGGATGTTCCATTGTTGTGGGGTTTTACATTCCTCACACACTGCCTTGCTAATGAGAGGATCACTAGTCTGTGAATTGTTTTTCCCCTGTTCACGCAGAGCGTTGGTTTCCTTCACGCATTGTCGACTGTGTTTTCTTGTGCAATGTGGATTTTGCTATATATTGTCATGGTTTTCCTCTATGGTTCGTTGTATTGTTATATCCCATCATTGAATTGTGGCTAAGATTTTCTGAATAGTTCTATGGGCTGCGTTCCTTTCCTTCACCTACAGATTAAGAGTGTCCCTCTTTCCATTTTCTATTCTGTATATATTTCTTCAGTGATTGCAGTGAATATTTTGTGCTATGGGCTCAGAGGTTCTCATGGGTCGTCAATGGCCACGATTGCTGGACTTCATTTTCCCCTATAAAATCCTGAAGAGTTGTTTGGTTGCTTGCATGCATCGATTTTATCCTCAGCCTACACTGGAGTGGTGATTGGAGGGCTTGAGGTGCTTGATAAACTTGGTGGGTTGAGAACCACATAGACATAGCTAATGAGTTGGATTTCTTCTCCACAACCCCTGAAGAGCACTGGAAGGAAGATCAGGTTCTGAGGGACTGTGTTGCAAAGAAGGGACTGACTTCCTTGTGTTGGGTGTATGTGGGTGTTCTAGAAGCCAAGATGGATCTGGTGTTGGTGTCTGTAGCTCTTCAGTGAGCTCACTAGCTTAGCATTAGCCTTTCCCAGCTCCTGGATGGCCTGATAAACCTAACAGTGTTAGCTTGGATGAACTTTGTACCCTTGTGGTGTTGATATCCATAGCTATGTGTAAGTCTGTTTAAGTTCCTTATTCCTTGGGGAATCATTCCCTGTTCAGGGGTGGCAGCGTTGCTAAGAGATGAAGGAGCACATGGGCCTATGGTTGGGTGGAACATTGCAGCGACGTAGCTGGTTATGGAACAAGTTCTCTATAAATATAAGTACTCTTTCCTAACATGTGTCTGCAATTATATATTTACCATTGATGAATGAGGATATACATGTTAAATGATGATCTATATATGCATGAATGCTGATTGATATGTTTTGCTTCCATTGTGTATATGAGTGATTATGCTTCATAAAATGTTTTATGTTTTTATTATCATGCTTCAACACTATATGTATATATCTTCATGTTCATGGGGCTAGATGCCCAGATGATTGACGTATAGTAGTGTCCTCTTCACCGGTCGGAGGGTCGGGGATGTTACACTCACTGACTTTCTATCCCTTAATGAAAATGCAAAGTCATTATCAAAGGCCCCAACATAATGAAGTTTAGCAGTAGTTGCAGAAGGTTTTATATATTCTAGAATGGAATTATAAACTCTCATAAATCTGCTTTAAAATTCATGAACAGATTCAAAACCCCCTTTCTTGAGACAATTGTATTGGGACAAAATATGCAAAGGGCTTTGTTTATCATCCCACCTTTCTAGACACTACTACATTTCGATCCAAAATCCGACGGAAAAATCCGACGGCGCGTGGATTTCTTTTTTTTAACTTACCAAAAATCACAAGGATAATTTTTTTTTTGTAAATGTGGCCATAAGTGTCTCTTAAGCGACGGCTAGTCTCATAAGCGTTGCTTAAGTGACGGCTAGCCTCATCAGTGTCGCTTAAGCGACGACGCTTCAAATTGGTCAATCATTTAAATAAATACACTTAATTGGTCAATTATTTAACATGGAAGAAGAAGGTGATAAGCGTCGCACTGATATATGCTTAAATGGTTGAGTAAACATACAAAGATATGATTAAGTGATTTTTTATTGAATATGGAATTAACCATTTATGAAAATTTATTTTACATGAAATAATAATTATTCAAATGTACTAGTAAACATACATGTAATTCCTATGTTGTAATGCTTCCTTTTATTTAAAGCAAAAGTTAGTAAAAAATATGCAGGTGTGTGAATTATTCTCTTCGTTCAAATCTAAAGTTGAAGAAAGGAAATGTTGTCACATTCTTGTTTTTCCAATTGATTAGGAAATGTGTAAGGACTGTGAAGGACATCTCTACGAAAGGGTAATGGGTGGTACTAACCTCATAGTGTAATTTAAAATGCAAAATATGAAAAATAAAGAATATGTAGAGGGATTGAGACATAGGGAAATTGTAAGAATTGACTATAAACCTTAATGGTATTTCCTTAACTATTTGGGTCTATCGGGATCACACACAGATGGTTTTCTATTAGGGAATTAAATTCCTCTCATGATGGGATGAAGAGATTACTTCTAAGTAGTTATAAATCATTAATAGGTTCTATCAAACAAATTCCTCTCAGAGGGATGGTAATTCATACATGGGTGTCAACATGCATGATAATGGCTTGCAACATTAACAATGGATTACATGAAGGTATAAGGATATATAGGGAGATAAATCAAACTTTTCATGGTGGATGCCCCTTGTTGATTTTTAGCATCTTATCAAGATCAACACGCCTTATAAAATGTCAAACTTGATGGTTAAATGGTTCTCTGATCCATAAGTACCACTTTGACCCAAGTCGATCCCCCAAGGCTATGATCATGTTAGGAACCATTTGAAAAAATTTGGCACAACCTCCTATTGTTTAAGCATGAGGGTATAGTTTTAAATTTCCAAACCCAACATTTTTTTCACAATTGAACACTATCCTTGAAAGAAATTAAATTCTTGGTGTTCACGTAAATCAAGACTCTAATCCTCTTAGTTTATATTATGTTCCTTTATCGTTTAACGTTGACTACATGGATGATGAGATTCTTGCGTATGTAAATAAAAATGTAGGCCCTCAAGGACAATCTACCCTCAAGGACAATCTACTACATTTGGTTCTTACTATGAGATTCTTTAAATTAAAAATCAAGGTTTAACAAACTAATAATAGACTAGTGAGAAGATGAAAAGTTAACCATTATATAAAAACCACCCAATTCAAAGGGAAGGCCCTTCGCTACTTTATCCTTTGTGGAAAAAGGAATACAAAGCCCTTTGATGTGATTTGTGCTATCGTGGTGGATTTGTGCTATCGTGGTGGCATACACTGGTCGTACTGAATGTCGTCTCTTATCATTCAAACCCCTTTTCTCATTTACCATTTTCAAATGTCTATGGGGTCACTCTCACCATTTCCAAGCACCCACGAAATGGAGGAGGAAGAAGCGGAGGACTAGCAGAAGTCTGAGGCCAAACGTTAAAAGTGGGTAGGAGCTTCAGACCCACAAACCTATTTGGAATTTTATTGAATTTTCAATTCTTTTTGACATCACCATTGATAGCTGGATCCATGTGTCAAGCTTTATCAGTTCAGTATTCTTGTATCAGAACTCCCATTTTCAACTCTATGATTAGAATTTATTTTTATAGAAGACCTAGTATGGATTAGAATAATCAATCTCCAACATAATGAATGTGAACACGAGCTTTAATAGACCTCCATGAAATACTGCTTTCACAACTAGTAAATCCAAAGGTCATTGGACAGCCTTAACACGTTTTGTCCATTTCCCACGCAGTAAGAACCTCCATCAAATGCTGACAAGTCCATGAGCATCCTCAATCAAACGTGCCCAGCTTGTCTAAACTTGATATAATGGGAATTGTTAGTCTCAAATAGGCAGACCTTCAAGGGCTTCAAAGACACACTGCTGTGGATGATCTCCAAATCAAGGTACAGACGTTTTAAGTCCCAATTCAATTGGATTCCTATGAAAAATAAAATTTCCATTTTGCCCACAATTGCAAATGTATAGCTGTACATGGAAGGCCATCCGTACGTATTTATAATAGCACCCCCAATCCAAATCTGCCAAAGATCTCAACTGGGTTTATATTTCAATGCCTAAAAACGAAAACCCACCAGTGTGTACTGCAGAAACGGCTTGAATAATTATCTAGCAATGGCTCGCTATGATGAGACCATTGAACTCGATGCTTTACATCCCCCAAGTTCTTCATTGGAAGAAGAATCAGGGATACAAAATAGCTTTGGAGATAATGGAACAGAGATCCATCTTCTATTTTCCAACAGAATCTCTAAGAGCTCAAACATGGAGTAGCGCTTCAACTCTCTAAGTGCATTGGAGATCTTGAGAGAAACCATCAGAATCCTTCGCTTCAATTCCACAGGATTCCTGGTAATTGCAGTGCTATTCATATGCCCTGTATCTGCAATCCTTCTCTCAAATGCCTTTGTAGAGCAATCAGTGGTTGAAAAACTGTTAGATTGTACAAATAGAGGGAGACAGAGAAAACAAGTTCATTTCATCTTTTTCTTTTCTAGTTTGTGAGTTGCCACTGTATTCTAAAATGCAAAGTGACCTCAGTGATATTTTGAAAGTATTAATACTGTCTGTGCAAGTTTATGTAGCTCTATATTTGAATGAATTCATTGTTGGACTCTCTGAATATCCAGGGCATTGAGGTTGAATTGCTACCTGCTTTCATCTCTGAAGAAACTATGGAAATTTTTTAAAATTCCTTGAGAAGCTTGGAATGATCTCCTGATTGTCTTTTTGGCTTCTAAAGCTTGTCAAGAAGATTATTCTTTGCTGAAGGGTAAGTGAATTGTTTGAATCAACATAAATGGAACCTACTCTTCAAGACATTGTTAACTTCACACAATCATATCTCATGATGTATGATTTCTGAAGGGAAACTCGTTCTTTCTTTCTTTTACATCTAAATCATGTTGTTATCATTAGCCCTGCTTTTTGGCCTAGGACAATTACTTGCATCACTTAGCTGATTTTGTCAGTACCAATTAAACAAGCAAATTGGATTATATTTTCTCAAATAGTACTCCTTTTCTCTTGTTTGAGTATGTTATTGCACTTTCATTAATCCCATATATCACAAAGAATCAGATTAGTGCAAATAATAAAAGAAGAAAAGATTATTGGATGATTTGTTTCCTCTAAATTGTGTATGTAAAGGCAATGGTTACTTTGAAGACATCCTAAAATAATGTAACTTCTTAGCTCCCTTTGGAAGTTTCACTGCATATATTATATTAGAGGTTGGATGTTGATTTGGTTGGCTCACTGCTGCAGTATGGTCTTTTAGTTGAGATATTTCTTATTGATTACGTTGTAGACTTTTACTAATCAAGAGTGTGTTGTTCTTCCTTGCGAGACAACAGTCAATGACTAAACAAGTAAAAGTTAAGCTAGTGACTCTAGGATGGAAAAGTAACAAATCTAAACCAGGTACACATTTGGAAGATGGACCAGAGGCTGCAAGATGTTTACTGGGGGTGTAAAAAGATAACCTAATCTAGATCCTACTTTGCAAAAAAAATTTCAAGTAACCTATTTGGGAAACAATCATGGCTATCCTTCACAATATTGCATCCTCACTGCCACATCTAGAATGGGCAATAGAAATATACTTTTGAGATATTGGAGACAAGAGACATGAGATGAGACTTTCTTAAGGCTGCTATCCTTCTAGATATTGCAACCTCACTACCATATCTAGAATGGGCAATAGAAATATAATTTCAAGATATTGGAGATAGGAGACATGAGATGAGACTTTCTAAGTAGTTGAGAACATTACATGAAAGAAGAGATACCAAAAATTACACTTGCAAGCACGATAAGAGTTATTGCTTGAAGTTCATTGAAGCAGTGACAAATAATATTTCCAAGGCATTTCTCTCACCATTGGAAGTTGATCATGCTTACATTTTCTAGATGAAATTGATTTATGAAGTTATCATTTTCTGTATTGGAAAACCCCCTGATTTCCTGGTTTACGGTTGTAAACTTGCCTTCCAGACTCCTTTCCCTAGCGAATAGTTTCCACAAATTTGTTCTTTCTGAAAACTAAATTTCGATACTGCAATTTTCAATTACCGTATTTAATTTCTCAATGAATCCTGTTGTATAATTTGTCCCTATAATGAGAAATTTCTTGAAATTCTGAGACTAATCCAAACTTGAAAATCATTTGTTCTGATTCTTAAAACAAAATCATCAACAAAGTTTGGTTGGTAGCCTAGTACTGCCATTTGTTCTACATTATGGCATCTAGACTAGTAATGATCATTTGGAAGAAAAGGAACAGAGTGCTTGAAGGCATTTTTATGTTGACTTACATCTGTACATATATAATATAAGGATATAGGGAATGCAATATACTTGTTTTGGTGTCTATGCCCCACTAATGAGTTCTAATAGGACCTGGTTCTAGCCTGAAGTGTTAGATATGTCTTGAACGAGGAGAAATTCCCTCTCCATAATATAATATGTGCAAGAGATTTTAAAAGTATAGAAATGAGAGAGATATAGCAAAACGTAGAAGAGGGAGGGAAGTAGTGAGATAGGAAGGCTCCAACTTTTCAAGGGAGTGTTACCACTCGAGTAACCTGGATGGTAGGGAGACCAAAGTCTATACTTAGAATAGTTGCAGGTAGGGAGGGATTTTGCAACAGTTCAACTAGAAAGATGCCCATTTATAGAACATTATTTTTGTCCTTAGAGAGAGGCCTGTAAGCTGAAATGCCAACCCATTGAGAAGATGGACTTCCAGGCAATTGCAGAAGTTGTGCACACAGCTCCATAGGACCAAGGGACACAGTAAGTGGAGAGTTCGACTTCAAACTAGAGAGGCAGACAAAGAAACCACTGCCATCAAGAAACTCCTTCCAATGATGTAGTCCAACAAGCCTTAATTGACCATCTTGATGACCCTCAAGAACACTTGATACTTTGCTAATAGATGTCGCATCAGGATTCAAATGCCCAATCAAATTTGAACCATTGGTTCATTGTTCCTAAAATGATGACCTTCACATTCATTATTGCTATATGCTGTAAATTAGGTTTATTATAAACACCCCCTCATTTAAATGCTTGAAGAGAGAGAGGCCATTACTTACCTCGGAATTCCTCAAATTTCTTTGTCAACCAGACTCGTGAGTACTGATGGCTATCATATTTTCATGCAAGGGGTTGAGAAAAAGTTAAAATGATTGGCCAACTTGTATTTTGAATCTATAGGCCACATTGCTAAGCTCAAGTCAACTCCTCTGCAGCTCCCAACCTATATCTGGCGGTGGCCATTTATGACCTCCCAACTCAATACCATGGTCTCTTTAAAAATTTTAGGGTGTTTTGTTCAAAACTTACGTTACATAGGCAAACCCTATGACATAGAGGGTACCCAAGCTCACCAATATTGTCTATAGTAACCTGGAAACAAGGTAGTCTAGTTTCATATAAAGAAAGAAATTATTTCAGATTGGATATTTCATCAATTTCTCCTTGGCGTTATAATTGGATATTTCATCAATTTCCCCTTAGCATTACCATAGGAGAGATTGTGAATACCAGCATCACTGTAGTTAAGGGTTTCTTGAGGTCCATGTCTCTTGTAACAATATTTTCGACAAATGGTGAATTTTGGCAATAGAGAGCTCCCTATATATTCACAGGACTCCTGTGAATTGACATGAATGTTCTCCTGTGAGCAATGTCTAGGTTGTTTAATACCTATACAAGCTGGAGAATCACTGAAACATGTCAATTATCCCACCATCATTCAATTTACATTGTTTGTCGTTATTTCCTTCCCTGCAGTTCCTGTCATACCCTGTGTTGATAGATACTCTTACATCAAAATATGATAACAACAACTGGGTGGTGATTACAAGATAAGCCCTTATCTACAACTTAATGTCTAAATCACCATTAGGCTTATTAACTAAATCAGCAGGTGGTCATTCTAGAGAAAGACTTCTTTAACCCAGTCCAAGCAAGAATCTTGTAATAAGTTTACAAGATTCACAATCTAAGCATTTTAAGAATATAATTCCAGTCAAAGAAAACAGTGAACTACCTACTCACAAGCTCTTTAAAAAAACATGAGCTATGAGTTTGCTGGAATATTAAGGATAGAGGTTCCCAAATAACAATTGACATATATTAACATCAAATATATGCACATACTCTTTATAATTAGATGATGAGAGACTGCCATCAATGAGGAGGCTTTATTAATTTGAAGTCTTGAATTGCCAAGAATCCAACATATGCCTTAACAACCATATAACTAGACTGCTGAAGGTATTGTTACATCGAAATTATACAATTACGATTCTATTTTTTCATCACCCCTCCAGATTGGTATCAGTCTTTAGTTCCATGTCCTATTGAGCTTTCTTTTGGCCATTAGTTGGATATTAAAAAATTATACTATCCTATCTTATGACATTTCCAGTCAATGGTGGCCTGTAAAAAAAATTCAATAATTCCTAGGTAGCTACTAACAATATCATGGTTTCAACTCTCCCACAGGTTGCTTTGCAAAAACAAATACAAAGAAAATTGGACCACTAGCAAAAACAACTATGAAGCAAATTGAATACAAATTTCATGAAGCAAACTGTCTCACGGTGGCCACAGGTATATTCTCCACAGTTGGTGAAAGTTGACTTCAATGCCTAGTTCCTCTTGACAACACAAATAAATTAGCCAGTATATCACATACCATTGATTCGGGTGGCAACACAGGGATTCCCTATATATGCTTTTACCGAAGAGATCATCTTCTGAAAACCTAAATTTCCTCGTGACTTCGTAAAGGAAATTGAGATGGACTTTGTTCTTCTCTTACTCTTCTAGTAGTGATCAAGAAAAGGCATGTTCTTCTTCTAAAAATTATCCTTCTTTGTAATTTTTACTGAGGAGGTTGATCACCAAGAGCTGTATGTTATATGTTGATAATTTGCACCAAAGGAATTTGTTGCATGGCGAGGGGATTAAACATTAAAAGCTCTAGGTTATGCCATTATGGAAGCATTTGTTACATTACGATGAACAGGAAAATGGTTAACTGGAGGTCAATCTACAAAATTAGTTATCATTAAATAAAAGTTATTTGCATACTTTCAGGGCTAAACAAACTTCAGACTTATTTCTTCCAATTAAAACTTTGCAAAATTTAAGCTTTTGTGAAATGGTCAATATTTGTTTACTTTTTTTTTGGCCGGGGGGGGGAGAAAATACACTTATATTATACAAAAAATCAAATATGTATAAAGTGTGAGTAATGAAGTATCTTTAGATGTCTGCTCTATCTAAAATGTGTCCTCTCTTGAAACTGAGATCTTTCTCAGAGACACTTTCCACAGACCTTCCTAAAGCAATGATAAAATTAAAGACAGCCATGCACTATGCCTTAAGAATAACCAAACCCTTTCCTTCACACTATGCTCTTTGCCATATATTTTCCAGCTGTGATAGCTCCCCTGTATGGCCAAAAATGGACATTATGGCGCAGAATTCTGCTAAAAATTATGAAGTATTCAATTTCAAGAAACTTGTCTCTGGCCAATTCAAGACTCCATGGCAAAGCACCAGCTTGCTTAACATCAATATCTAAATAATCTAAATAGCATGTTCCTGTGGGAAGCTGAAAAGTTCCTCCTTGTGTAATCTATATTAACTTATTTCTTATATTGAACATCAACCAGGATGGGAAGGTTGTAGAGTGGAGAATCATGTGCCGAAGAATCAACATTAGTCTTGAAATTAGCAAAGACCAGCAAACCAATTGTGTGCTGTTAAGTTCCAATGGAGGACAACTTACATTGCTGAGGGTAGAAAAAATATTCTCTGCCATTTTGATTTTTTCAAATGCATTTGAAGAATGAAAAGCCATGAGAAGAACTTCCAAATGAAATAGGGATGTCTCTTTCTAACATCTCCCTAACTTGCTCAATAGGACGAACCCTTCATAGTCACCATACCAATGCTGCATCCTCAGTTCGATCATGAAGAGATGCTACAGGAGTCATTCATCCAACTGATTGGCACACATAAAACTGTCTTTTAGAGTTGTCACCATAGGAAATCACTACATGATATGTTTAGAATATGCCCAGATTTGGAGACAAAACTTCTTAGTGCTGTCTTTATGCCCAGATCATGGAAATTTACTACCACTTGGAGGTGAACGTATGCACAGGTCTGATAGGATAGGTGTTTTAGGAAAAACTATGGTCAGAAATTACTCTCCAGGTCTTGAAAAATACCCTCAATGCTACTGTAAGCAAACAGTCTTGCCAAAACAAGTTCTGGAAAAGCCTGCTGAAGTGATTCCATTAGGTATTGATTTCTATATTGATCACCTCATGTAATGGGGCAATATTCATCTTGAAAGTAACATCTGGGAATTCTCCATGTGTAGTTGGTCCTCAAAATTTAACCATAAAGCATCCTAAGGTGAGAATAACACAGTGTTGTTCATTCTCTCCAGATCTGGCCAGAAAACAATGAGGACCCTGCCCTGAGATTTTCATGACATGGCTTGCTGTCAGATCAACAAATAGGCCTCTAAAATGCTTTTGCTGGAAACATAGAAACAAAACTTTGAGAATCCACATTAGTGCCAAGTTCAAACCACACACCCAGGTGCTAACTCTGTTATGATTTCGCAATGAGTTGGAAAACTTCATCATAAGTTTCATGTCACTGCAAATGGATTAGAAAGGGAATAGTACTTTTCTATCTATGCAAGTACAATAATCTTGGAAAAGAAAACAGTCTTCAAAGATGTTTGCAGCTAGAAAACCAACTCAAAACATTAGGGTGTTCATGAGGAAATGACCTGTGTATTATCATCAAAACCCTTAACAGCGCCCAGAAATTCTGTAACCCTCAGTGAAGCTTCCTGGAATGATCTGATTCATCCCATGAAGTATACTATCAAGGAGCCCAGGATATTCATGGACTCATAAACCTGTCATCTTCAGGGATTCAGGCCTTTTTTACATTACTAGGGTTGTAACAATGTTCTTCTAGTATAAACTTTGCCTATACTTTTTTATTCCTTGCAAATGAGAAAACCTCACATTATGGACTTAACACCCAATGGAGATGCTCACTGATAAATAGAAGTAGAAAAAACATGTGTGATCTGTGGATATTTGTCCATGGGAGAGCAGAATGATGGTTAGGGCACACAATGGATGTCCATACTTTGGAACCTCTGTGGAGAATGTTGTCAGAGATAATTTTTTATAGTTCTGGAGACATGAAGAGGTAGGGAATATATCTAAAGGACTTTACTCAATTTTCACAACAAAAACATATCCCACAGCATGTGTGAAGCATTGACTGGCACGTGACCACCAATTTATATGGTTGAAAAAGATGAGTATTATTTCTGTGTTACACTCCAATTTTTAGCAGACTTAAATATTTGAATAAGGGTCACTTTATATATTAGTGACATGTGACCACTGACTAAACCAGCTTAACATTTAGATGTTGAGGTTATGGGTTGTTGTTTAAAGTTTAAACCATGGTAACCACCTAGGGGTGCTATAAATTGTAATGAAGCATGAGATAAAGATGTGAGAGATGTATGTTGCGACATTTTAAACAAATTTTCCACCATTGTCTTTATGAATATGCACAAGCCCTACTTTCGTACAATTGTTACTGTTAAGAATTGATCAATTTATGTTAGATTGACTCTAGCCTCTGATGGATATATTCAGTATGACAATTACTTGGTCTCTTAGGTTTGTTGCAGGTTACATTATTATGCAAGTGGTAAAATGTGAATATTTAAATTTATTACCTACCTTGGAACAAATGAATGATCAGGGAAGATATTTATCTCAAATATCTCCCACACCTTTATCTCTCTATTTGAGAACATATCATCTTTGGGGATTTGAGTATCATTCAAATAATCATTTGGTGAAAACTGAAAGGTCTTAACAATTTGGGTGTAGCAGTATCAACACCTCAGTGCTTTACCAATTGAATTTGCATCCTCACAAACTATGGGAGCACGCAAAAATATCATAGAGCCTATATTTTGAGGCCCTTCTAGTATTTGTCATCATGTATCCTCCTAATGTTATTGAATCTTTGTCTTATGATGTTCCCTGCTAACTAAATCTTAAACAAAGGAATTATAATATACTTTATTGATAATACCTGAATTGTGGAAATTTTTCCCATTTGCCACACCTAATTTTGCAAAAGTGTTTCTGGGTCCCAGCAGGATTGAACAGAGAACAGTTGAATGTAAACGATAGTGTTTTTATTCAGGTATTTCATCTTTTTTGTGAAGCACTCATCCTAAATTAATCCCTAAATTGATATACCTGGATTCTGAGATCTACATAGAATGCTGATAACCTGTGCTCAATGGACCCTCTACTCCGTGGAAATATTGCAACTTGATATTTCCATAGTCTGTTCTCTTTATCATAGGTTCTCTTTATCATAGTCTGTTTTTAGTAACATGTTGAATTGAAACAAATTTGCTTCTGAATCTATACTCTCATTTTTGTGTATTTTTTTTTGGCATGCAATCAAAATGCAATCCGACTTGAAGAAAAGGAGAGAAGTGAGAAGGAAAGCATGCAGTCAAAATGCAATCCGACTTGAAGAAAAGGAGAGAAGTGAGAAGGAGAGGTTGCATCAAATTATGGATGAGGCAGAATCATTTAGGGAGGAATTCTACAGTAAGAGGAAGATCCACTATGAGACAAACAAAAACAACAACAAAGAAAAAGAAAAAGTGATCTACATGTATATTCTGCGTAAATCTATGTTGTTTTATATATTTCTGTATCTGCTGCGATGTGATGATGAACAAAGAAGATTCTTCTTTAAGTTAAATTTTGACTTCTATTTTGGTTGTAGATAGTCATGGGATATGATTGTAAAATCTTTTGCATAAATTTGATACACATTTTTTCTTTTCATTAGTATGGTCATATTGATCAGGTGATCTTTCTTTGCATTGTAGTAAGTCTAAGATGCTTGATTTGCACATTTAACTTTGGCTTTCTATATGTGAGGCTACACATTTCCTACACTTGCTATCTTCAGTCATCTAATTGTTGTCTGTAGGCAATGATCACAGTCAATGATTTTATGGAATCCACAATATGTTATTTATATAGTTCATTCATTTTTCCAAGGAAAACATTGTTAGATTCCCCCCCACTTACCTGAACTATCGGGATGGAGGGAAGCTCAAATGCCAGCCACAATAGCGTCCCCATTGGCAGCATGCCTTGGTTGGATGCATTGCTTGATTGAGCTAACCCTTGTGGCTTTTATATTTTAGTTTTCACTGAGGTTCAGTGAGTCATTGCAATCTCTGGGCTAGGTTAGCCCTGATGACTTGTTTCAAAAGGGACTTGACAAGACTATTGAAGAGTTGGAAGTCATTGTCAAATCTCACACACTGCTATTATGTGGTGCCTGATGATCCATTGTTGGTGATTAGTTCCTTAGATCATTGTTGAGGTAGAGTTTGGTGGCCATCTATTGCATCTTCAAAAATAATTTGACTCTTTTCATATTTTCATGTGAATTCTTATTCAAGGAAAACTAGATATTCGTATCTAGTATTTTATAAATATTATGTTTAGTTGCTTAAGACTTAGTCACAAAGGTGACTAGTACAATGAGGTCCCATACTTCCTTTAATATGCTGAGAAATTTTTAACTGCCTTGCTTTCTAGAAAGGCTTTTCAAGATGCTCCTTAATGGTATAAAATTAGATATCTGGTCATATATGATGTAACCTAACTATACAGTATATGATACCTAATTTGCTTGGGTTAAGGGTTGAAGTTGGCATACCAGACTTACATGTTTGACTTGCTTCCAAGCAAAATAAGCAAAACTGATTCAAGGTGAGTCAAATTTGTGTTGACTGTGTTAGACTTGGGTCAAACTCAGTCAAACCGAGTTCACTTTCCAAATGCCTATATATTCCCAGAAGCTGTGGCAAATGAATCATTTTTATTTTTAGTATTTGTCAAGTGTTTCCTGAGCTGAGGAATGTAAGCCAAATATATCCAAAAGACTGGTGTTGTGCTTTCTCAACACTTTTGAGAAGTGTTAACCTTCCTCCCAAAGATATTTATTTATTACACTATAAGTATATCCTCCTCTCTATCTCCACATTATGGTGTTTATGAATGTGTGTGATTCACATCTATATGTTTAATGTGATGTCTATGGTGGGTTTGGTTGTTATTGAGTAAATCAGATTAGATCTAGATATATATTTCTTAGATCTACATGTTTTATGTCATTTACATGCATTTTTATATACTTTATAATGGTTTTAAAAAAGGTTACTTACCTCTGTTTGTGTGTATGGTACTAGAAAGTGGAGTTGGATCCAAGTCTATCAAATTTGAAGCAATTAGGATTGATCTTCACCAAAGACCTCACATATGTTAAGCTGTGTAAATATATCTTCTGTATCACTTCATATCTTGTGTGTGAGTTAATTGTTAGATATAGTGAATGAATTATTCGATCTAGTGGTTGAAATCATAGTTGTCTACACCTCTATCTGTCTTGGATCAAGGAAAGGATCCAATGGAGGTATCACCTTTCCACAAGGGAGAATTCTCCATAACATATTTTGGCATGGAACATTCAAAGAGTTTAATATTTTCCACATTTTCTACATTAAATACTAAGTAATGTGCATGTGAGGGGGGTATACTAATTATGTAAGGATTATGACCTACTTCCACATGGAATTGGTCTTATGGCATTCGTATTTTTTTTAAAAACAGTTATAGCCATCGCTTAAGCGACGGTCATTTTAAAAAAAAAATTCACAGCCGTCGGTTAAGCGATGTCCATGCTGTTGCTTAACCGATGCTTATAGGCAAATTTTTTTGAAAAAAAATTAATACCGTCGCTTCCATGCCGTCGCTTAACCAACGCATACGTTTTATCCATTGTCGCTTAACCGACGCTTACGTTTAAAGTTTATTATGGATTAGATGTCGGATAACTAACGCTTTATATTTAACCGATGGTAAAATGAGGTGTCTCTTTACCGACGGATTGAAAAGATGTCGGATAACCGACGAAAATCCACTGACGCTTAAAAAAAATCATAGTGTCGTACATGCGACAAGGAAGTGTCGAAAATCCAACAATATGGCCGTCGGATTTTTGGTTGAAATGCAGTAGTGAGAAATGCATTCTGGAAAGCTTGAAATGTCATGATAGATGTAGCTGGAAAATATTTGAACCATTTCTTCACTTCTCCTGATAAGCTTTGAGAAAACAACCACATTTTAACATCCGCATAATCAACTTCCTCCAAGTCAACAAAATCTTCAAATTTAGCTACATGCTGCTTTCCTGTTATACCTCCCTCTCCTTCAAATAAGGAAATTATCTGGGAATAATTTTGGGGAAGATCATGAAATACATCAGGTAAACGTAAAGGAGCAAACCTAGTTTTCATTGGCCTAGGTGGATTTGGAGGGACTGAGGAATTTTGAATGTTTTGAACAACAGGTGCTTCTTCAACCTTTGCAAACTGTTGAAGATCTATCCAAAGGGAATCAAGTAAATAAGATTCTAATCTACGAGGGTTGAATTCAACATTTTTAAGATCAGATTCAGCTTTAGATTTAAACAAACCCCTTTCAATATTATTTTCCCATTCTTGATCAAGGATTCTATGAAATATTGAGAAGATGATCCACCAAACAGAGAAATATCTATTTTTTCTTTGTCTTTTTTCTTAAATAATTTTTCTAGATCGTCCAAACTTCATAAAAATTCAATATCAGAATTACCTCATGTATGTCTTTTCAAAGCCAGGATGTCTTTTGAAATCTTGAAATAATCTTAAACTGGAATTGCCAGGGAAAATATACAACCTTCTTCACTAAAAAAAACTTCTTGTTTCCTCACATAAATATTTCTCGATCTTTATAAACTTTTTCATTCCTCCCAGGGCGGATTTGTACCTCCATTTCCCAGCAGCGGTGTCAATTTGTTAGCACTCAAAATATACCCAAGGTTGTAAAGGTAGTCTTAAGGTAACAACAAAAACCACTTTGGAAAGAAACTGGCTTTTCTTTCCGGAGAGGGATCTCTCAGATATTAATTTTAAAAAGGTTAGATATTGAAATCAATAATTTAAAGTTATGCAGATGGTTGAAACAACACATATAACTATTGGGAAATGGATTCAAAACAGATAAAGATAATACAAAGCTTCATACATGGAATCTCAACAAAGGCAAGATAATCATCCAGTCATAGTCATTCATTGATTTTCAGGTGATAGGAGAGAAACATGAATAGTCCTTCAATATAGAGCATCACAAGCTGAATTCCATATCAAATTTAGAAGAAAAATTTGTGAAATATCTAAAACAATAGCCAAAGCATAACATGTATCAATTCTGAAACTATTAAAGACTATGTTTAGATAAGAAAGAAAACAAAATGGAAGGTAAACACTTAGAAGGCAATCACATGTAAAGAAGGCACTGACTGTAACATAAATGACACATGAATCTTTGAAGATAAACCAACATTTGGCTCTGTTATTTCATTCAAAAATCATAAGTTCTCAAAAACATCGGTCCAAACATATGGGTTCCAACCCCCAATACATCAAATAAATTCAAATATATAGAAAAATAGTTTCTTCGCAAGAAGACAAATAACCAATTAATATGTTAATCAAAGTTTTCGTAACCATATCCCTAATAACTAGGAATAAAAACTACATGCTTTGATTCAAATAACAGATTTCTTGATTATAGCATACTTAGTGACTGCAAGGTATCCCAAACAAACAACTTCATGAACTGCAACACCTGTCTTCACGAATGAATTATGTACTTGGTCTTTCCGAATTTCTCCACGATCTTCCATTGTTCCACATTTGGGGTGTCATATTCTATCATCTCTCTAATTGACACCTCGAAATCCACATAAGCTTCATAAGACACGGCAGGAAATCCTTTCTTAATAATTAAAAACTTCTCCAATATCTGAAAGTCCTCCGTCAATTTTTCTACAATGATCTTTCATGTTAACCCTTTGACTAAATCTTCAAATTTTGAATGGTCCATGCGATTCTGTACCAATAAACTGTGATATTGCTCCTGGGAAAATAACCTTCCTTCATCATCCCAAAAAGAAGGGAGACCATCATCAAATAGATCTTTAAAAGCAAGCCTGAAATCCTTTATTTGAGAAGACATTGTATTCACCTTGTCCTCCACCACTTTCATGAGTTGATGTTTGCTTATAAAATTCTTTTCCAATAGCACAATTGCTACTTTGTCCTTAATCCTGATGTCCTACAAATTCTGATATGTTAAAGAATTTAAGAAATTCAAAGCAGTGTGAGCAGTATTTAAAGGCTTCTTTTCCACAGTTTCATTGGCCAACTTCAATCTTTGAGTAGCTAAATTGACTAGTGCAATTTCATCATCAATAAAATTTAAATAATTCCTAAACTTGGTGATTTCCACAGACAACGTGTCCCAAATTAAATTTTTAGCTCCCTGTAGAGGAGCTCTTCTTATACTTCTTTCCTTTAATTCACTGAACGTTTTTTGCAATTTGCTTTTATCATTCAATGTTTTATTCTTCTCCTCTATGCTCTTAGCCAATTCTGATTTTATTTTTTCATTTTCCTCTTTTAATTCTTTAATATCCACCTCTTTCAGACTTACCTATGACATAGGAACTAATAGAGCATCTACAAAAAATTCATTTAATGTCCTTTCAATATTTACAAGGGGTAAATAAGTGTCAACAGAAGTTTGACTCATCAATTCTTCCATAATTTCTTTTTCATCATTCTGATCCTTTTTCAACTTCAAAATCTGAGCCATCAATTCGTTTCTTTCTACTTCCCACTTGTTTTTCTCTTCCTACAGTTTCAATGATTTTCCTTTGTAGTCCATCATCTCTTGATAAATTTTCTCTTTTTCCTCCTGAAGTGTAAATAATTCTGAGGACTAAGCGTTTTTAGCATTAGGGACTTTAAGATTCTTCTTCAATACTTGAATGGTATTGTCCTTCTCCTCTAGAATGTTTTTGGTTGCCTGCATATTACCCGGTTCAGTCCCTAAGCTTACAACATCTTCCTGCAACTTTTTAATTTGAATCAAATTTGCATTATTTTCCACCCTTTCATGCTTCAATTGAACCTCCATCTTATCTACAAGGGACTGCAATTTAGTAATTTTCATAATATCATGTAACAAATCAGAGTAAATAACATCTCCAGTTTGTTTATGGACTTGTATCTTATCAGGAACACTGATTTTGTCTAATTTCACTTCCATTTCAGACACTTTCTTGTTAGTAACCACGGTGAATTTTAGGGTATTCCTCTTTGTGTCTCGAGTAGAAATCAATGAAGTATTTTGATTAATTAAATTTCTAACTTGAGGAAGCAAATTCTTAGTTTCCTTTGATGAGTGCATTTGTTTGTCAGCATAACTTGATACTAAATCTGTCCTGGATTTGAAATGAGAACTGGACTCTGCGTTACCTTCTTCTCCGAAGGAATATTGATGCATATGTAGAGACTTCTTCTGGAACAAGACCATCTTCTTTAAATCTTCTGAAATAGTTTGATCACCTTGAGGGTGTGTTTTGATCTTTTTATGAGAAATATTTTCATCCACATCCATGCCATCCGTTTTAGAAATACTCCCCTTATTCAAAATTCTAGAATTATCAAGCGTTTGAGCCACTGCAGTCAATTTGTTGCTCCTGTCTTCGTCAACTTCTGAATTTTCTTTAAAATTAGCCAAATTTTCTATTTTATCTAAGCCTTCAATAGTTTGATGATAAAATGGTTTATTTTTGTTTAACTACTTCCTCTTAGAAATAATTTGATGTGGATCATAATTTACTTTTTGCTCCTTCTGAAAATCCATAACTTCTAACAACTTCTCTATGACTAACAAGGCGCTTTTATTTTTAAAAATGAATGGACCAACTTTGAGAGGAAATTTAACATTGGAAGACTTTTTAAATGCACCAAAATGTTCTTCTTCTTCTGGAGAGAAAATGGTAGACAAGAACTGTAACTACGACACATTAGAACACAACAGCATGTTTAGTAAATATGAATGATATCTAAAAAACCTGACTTTAGGGTATTCAACCAACTCGGCATGGATAACCTTGGCTAGATACTCATCAAGATTAAAACAATGAATTAAATGGGACTCAGGGTCAATTGAACCTATACTGAGCAAGAAACCTAAGATGACTTCATTGATATGAATATCATTATCCAAACCCAAAATTTGACTAACCAGTGACATGACCAACTGTACTTCCTTCTTGAAAATATTAACATTATATGGTAAAAAAAGATGTTCTAATGACTGACCATCTTTCAGAATACTGGATAAAAACTGGCATCTGACTTTAGTTCTACAATTTTTATACATTTCAATTAAGACATGTTCTTTTAAAGACTCACAACTATCAGGGAAATTATCAGGAAGACTTAATATCCCACGAATAGTTTTCGTATCAACTTTACAAAGTATTTTTGACATGGTATGGCTCATAATTACTCTTTTGGAGGAGGAATAACTATTCGCGCACCATTCAGGAAATTCGGGAAAAGGTAGGGTTTGTTCAATAGAAAAATAATATTGTTATAGCAGATTTCACCACACTAGGTGAATCACACATTGTATGGCCTTCCCCTATCCCGCTGCAGACTCATTAGCCCCTATGGACCACTTTTTGTCTTTTGATGTATCATCGACCATCCCTAAAAACATTAGAAAAGATGATATATGTGGCATTTTCCCCGATAACCGCGTACATACGTGGATATTCCCTCTATAGTCACGTACATCGGGATGTGTACATAATCCAAAAGCCTTTGGAGCGTTCCTTGTCTTGGATCCGACTCACATGACTTCTGGCCTTCCATATGCCTTGAGATTGCACGGATTCGACCTTTCAGTATCACTTTGAAAATCTATATAAGGAACCATTGAGACATTGAAAGCATAAGAGAGAATTGAGAGTACCGAAACTATAGTCCATTGTTTCCAGAACTATACTTGAGTCTGCATCCCTTTGTCCATTGGAGCACTTGGTGTTCTTCCCAATATTTCCTTTTCTTGTGAGCTTGCTATCGAAAGATGGATGATTGAGGTGGTGGAGGCCCAGGTGGAGGATTCAGTTTCTCTGGTTCACAGACGTGTCGACAGAGGTTGTCATTCATGTAATATTTGAATTATATTAATAGAAATATCTTTTCCTATCAAATGATGTGCATTTAAATGAATATTCAATCCATGGATGCTTTTATTTGCTTATACATTATTGATTATATATGCTAGAATATATCTAACACCATGAAATATAGTATGCTTGTATTGTTTACTTGTTGTTGAGGATGTGCTATAACAATTCAAGCTGAAGATTGGAAAGCTCAACGGGGATCTACTTCAACCTTCCGGAATAAGGTACGAGGTTCGATCCTTTAGTGTTAGATGGTTCTATTTCTATTGCATATTGGGAAAGATTGATTTCTGGAGTCTAGCTATCTGTTGTGGTACCCCAAGCCATAGGAATTTCTCTCTATAACAAATATGAGAAAGAACTGCAAACATTTAGAATATCATTCCACAAATGCTCCTTTGAAACCGATACACTACCAACTGACAGAGTAGGGTCACATACATTCCTCTCCCTATCAAAAACAACCTCTTCTCTCTCATCCAAGACTCTGCACAATACTCCCAAACCCTGTTTCTTCTCCATAATAAACAATGGTGACAATTCTTCAAACAAAGTTTCAGTGTTTCAAGAATTAATTGTAACTATGGATACATAGAAGTTGACTTCGGAAAATATGGCACAATGTCCACTTCTCTTTCACCTGCAACGTGCAATTGAAATGACTTTTACCTAGGTCAACTTCACTTTTTACACAACAGACTATTCAGAGGCCCTTACCAAGTGGTTTTTCCTTTACTGCTTTCCTCAACAGAACTCACCAAAAGTAACCACATGGAAAGTGGTTTAAATTCCACTACCACTCATCTTTTTTAATCATCTCACAGCTTTGCACTACGGAATAAATAATGACCATTGATAAGATTGCACTTTTTTTATAAACCGATGGATCAAAATCTATTTTATGGAATCCTCTAGCCTTTCTCATTTTTTCAAGCGTGCATCTTTACTCCATGGACTATCTCACCACTGTATATTTTATTTACTTTATTACATAGTCGTTGATCTTTCTTCCTCGATAACCACTTCTGCCTCTCTGTCAAAACTTTTCCCTTTTGCAACTTCCTCCCAACGGATTAATTTTCAACCGTAGATTTTCATACTTGTAAATCTATACCTTTGAATTTTGTAATGAATTGACCAAAATGAACACTTTTAATAAGGGACTCAAGACTATCAAGCTTTGCCAATTTTATGTATCCTTTTATCATTTCTCGACCACACTTCTTCCTCAACTGTTCAACATAGAGGTGTTAACATATTGTACATAAAGTTACATACAATAAAAATACAAGAAAAAGTGTTAATCCTAGGCATAGTACTTCTTCAGGTAGATCCTATTTCTAGGCTCGGGTAGCTTATTCCCTTCGAAATCAGTTAATTCATATGCCATTTTATTTAGTACTTTTGACATGACATAGGGTCCTAATCACATAGACCTGAATTTCCCTTCCCCCAAGGGTTCTTTGTCCTGGTCCCAGAGCAAGACAAGTTTCCCTTCAGAAAAAATATTAGGTTTTACTGATTTATCCTACTAATTTTTAACCCTATTCTTGTAAGCTTCGTTTGCAGTCAGCACATCTCTATGCAATTCATCTAAATGTTCTAAGTGTAGAAAATGTTCTTCTATCTCAGTCGTATTAGGTGACACATGAATGGAAATTTTTAAAGTTGGGATTTCGCATTCAACTAGGGTTACTGCTTCCACTCTGTGAACAAGTTGGAAAGGTGAGAACCCCATGGCAATTTTCACATTGGTTCAAGAATCCCAAAGCGCAGGATACAACATGATGTGCTAATTTGAATAGGTTGCATTAATAGTACACTTTAGAATAGTCTTCAAGGTATTATTGACTTTCTCAACTTGACCATTCACCTGTGGGTAGAAAGAAGATGAATGTTCTTATTTAAACCCTAGCATAGTATCCAACTCAGTCATCATGTTGTTTTGGAAGTGACTGCCATGGTCAATCACAATATCTTTAGGAATATTCAAACACATGATAATCTGGTTAAAAACGAAAAAAACTACAGTTTCCCCATCAGCCTTATAGGTGGGCATTGCCTCTGCCCACTTTGTGAAGTAATCTACAATGACAATAATATGTTTGTGCCCCCTAGTAGAAAATGGGTTGCATGTCACATAGCCTAACCCCCATTTGGTTAAGGGGCCCACTGTGATGATGGGAAATAACAGAGTAGGATGCGACCACATCTTTCTGGTGTAAAGCTGACAAGGATGACAGTGCTTCATGGCTTCTACACAATCTTTGAAGATCATAGGCCATAAATAACCGACACGTAAAATCTTTTGGGTTGTTGCTAACCCAGATAAATGACCCCCACACGCTCCGCTATGGGCATCATTTAGGAAAATCTTAGCATCTTCATGGATGAGGCACCAATTCAAAATAGACTCTACCCTTCTTCTATATAAAGTATCTCCTATGATCAGGTAGTTTTCCACATGTGTGCGTAATTTGCATCGGTCTTCCCGCGAAAATCTTGCAGGACACTTCAGATTCTAGAGATAGATAAGTATATCTCCATACCATGTGTTAGAGGTGGAAATCAAGAAAATGTGCTCATATAGGAATGTGTATTCTTCAATTTTTATATCTTCTTCAACTGGAAATTCTGCAATGAGTTCAACAAAAACTAAGTATTTTTTGGATTTGGCAGATTGAAAATACAAGTCAAAATACTGGAGAATCACTATCCATTTGTTAAATTTGCCTCCAAATATGCATCGAGACAAGACATATTGGAAGGGATTGACATCTTCCACTACTACTGTAGTCATCAGTAATATATAGTGACATAATATCTGAACAACATAGATAGATGCTAAGGACAACTTTTCGACGTGGGCGTACCTAAGTTCGGGGCTAGCTAAAGCACAGCTAAGATAGTAGATGAAATGCTCTTGTAGATTATCATCCTCCTAGACTAGCACTACCCTAATGGTCAACTCAGATGCGTCCATATACAATATAAAATCATGAGAGTAATCTGGCAAAAGCAGTAAAGGTGCCAACAATAAATCTTTATTTAATTCCCATTGCGTGAAACATGTTGGTGGTTTGCCAGATGTTGAGATGTGTTGTTGTAGACTGCATCCCTGAAGCGTGCCAGAAGACAAACAATCTATTTCCCTAGATTGATTCCCAATGTATCTAGCTCGTGACCAAGCCTCTTGTTCAGCTCTCCGTCTAGATCACCCATTAGACTACACGCTGCTGAGAATTAATTTCGGGCATCTAAAACGTGAAACAGTTCTAAACGAACTGTTATCCATGCGTCTGGGTGATGAAGTTGTGTTCTATATGTTTTCCAACCTCCATTCTCCCTTTCTTGCCACCACATTAACCATCTACATGCTAGATTAATGCATTCAACCCACACTCTAGAATATTCACCACTACACTTTCCTCTATTCACCATCATCCACCTCTGTAGATCGTTCACACTCAAGAGAATCCTATGCGCCACCTTTGAAGACCATTCATGCTGAAGAAGGGAGATGCATGCGCATTGTCCTGTGATAAGTTAAACGCCTTTAAGATGGAAGAAATTTTGAGAGTAGTCAACCACTAAAGGGTTGACTTTCTCATCACCATAAATCATTATATAAAGCATCCTCTGTGAGAGAGCTGAAGTTAGCTATAAAATCAGTCAGTTAACAGAGTTAGGAGAGAAGAGTTCTTGTTGTGATTTACTCTTGAACATTGTATTTATGTTCGGCCATCTAAATAAAGAGATGTATGCATTGCTGTTGAAGATTGTGTTTAAGTAGAAGTTATCCAGGCATCATTCCTGATTGCTGATAGGGCTCCTCATCAACCAGAGGTTCATGTTCTTTGTTTATATTAGTTTCTTTTCTCTTTTAGCTAGTCCAGTTTAATTTCTAGTTTGCTTCCATTAGATTATAGTAAATTATATTCTATTTGCTTTCTGTAATACATTAACTTAGTTTTATTTTGAAGTTAATTAGTTATATGTGTGCATAGCTTGCTTTCAGTTATTTGCTTTCAATCATTTTGTTTCCAACTATTTCATTTCCAGCATTACTTTCAGTCTTTGTTTTCAAGAATATAGAATAAGTTGCTTTCATGAATTTAGAATAGATTCAATTTTGTTATTTCCTTTCCTGTTTTGAATTTATGCAAGTTAATTTCCAATTTATTTATTAGTTTAATATGCAATTATTCCTTTTGTTCATGAATTAGTTTAAGGTTAATTTGTTGTTAAATAGGTTTATTTACTGTTCCAATGCATTAGAATTACATCTGCATGGCTTTAGCTGAAGGTTAGTTCATTTAGTTTAGTTTTTACTATTTTTAACTATGTAGACTGTCATTTGGACAGCCTATTCACTCTGTTATTCAGCCACCCCTTTCAGACCCAGAGTTCAGTCTGTCATTGAGCCCTTAGTTCTGTTTTTAGTGTATTTTGAGATTGTTTAGTTTTGTTTCGTTAATGTCTGAATTATGTTTTGACTGTCATATTTAGATGTTATTTTTGTTTAAAATTAAAATTAAAGTTAAATTGTTTTAGGTTATTTATTAATGTTTAATTATTTTCCTTATTTCTTTTTGCTTGAATGTTTGTCAAGTTGTTTTTGTTTCTTGAATGTTATTGCTGATTTTGTTTTAATATTGTATTATTTTGTGTTTATGCTTTTTAGATTGATTTATTTGTTTGCATGTGAGATTGAGTGTTATATGGGTTTTCTTTAGTATGTTTCTAGGTTGTCTCTTCTATGTTGTGTTATTGTTGAAAGAACTTGTAGGACAGAACCTAAAGATATTTCTTTATTAAGTTTTCTACTTGCTTCTTTTATCAAGTTTTCTTTATTAAGTTTTCTACTTGCTTCTCTTATTACGTTTTCTAGTTGCTTATAAGTTAAGTTTTCCTTGTACCCTAGTTTTCCATTTGAATAGTTAATTGTTGATTGTATTTCAGTTTAAATTTTATTATCAATTATTTAGTTTATTATTCTGTCTCAGTTTAATTACTTTAGTAATTTCATTTTTAGGAGTTTGAATCAGTTTTTCATTTTGAAATATCTTTCGATATTTTGTTTGTTAAACTATTTACACGACACCCTCTACCATCGCATATATTTTGTGTCAAATCTAAGCTTAGCAACCTTGGTTGATAATTAAAGAATAGGTGGATTAATTTAAACATTATAATACACCCAATACTTTTGGCGTCATTGCCGGGGAGTTTTTCTATAAGGTAGAGTAGAATTCTTTATGAAGTTTAGTAATAGGTTGGTAGTGGGGGAGCGGTAAGATGAGAGGTAAGAACCTGCACATCTGTTATAACAGGCGCCCCCAAAATCCAGCAATAGTAGTAGCATAGGTTTTCTTTAGTTTAAAAGTCTTTCATGAGTAGAATTAGATATCCTCGGGGTAGATTTATCAAGACCAAAAAATTTATTGAATTCTCTACTAACTACCGTAGGGGACATAATTCCCCAACTAATAACTCACCAGAAAGGTATTGAAAGATGCCTATAGGAAGTAGTTCTACCCTGAAACCTAAAGAAACTCCCTTAGAATATATTACTAGATAAGCCATAGAAGGAGAAGGAACCTTGGTAGAAGGTCCCATGGAACCTATTCTTGAGGAAGTTCAAGAGGATCAGCCATTAGAAACCCCTAACCCTCCACTAGTTTCAAATCCAATTAACACAACTTTTTCACTGGTAGGAGATATGAATTTTGTTGAATTTGTTGATCTTGCTCAAGTAAAATCTCTCTTTGGATCCTTAGTAGATCCATTTATTTTGCAAATTGAAACTTCTATAGTAGAACCTACTATCCCTCTAGGATTCAATAAAACACGGTTGAGAAGAGGAAGATCTCTCCCGAAAAAGAATGTTGGGATGCCCCATTATCACCTCAAAAGGATCCTCCTAGGTATATTTACGTTAAGAATCCAGCTTATATGAAGAGACGAGGCCAAAACAAAGATCATGATGAAGTTAGGAAAGAAGGAGGAGAAGGAAAAAATTGAATTGAGGCTACCTTTGGGTTCCCTATCTTAGATACAATGCAAGATGTGACCATGAAAAACATACCTCCTTCCTCCTTTCCTACTTTATATGGAAAAAGAAATGAGGAACCAGACACATTCCTGTTCGAGTTTGATATCCTTTGTAGGATTTACAATTATCTACAAGATGCTCACAAACTAAAAATATTTCCCGCTACACTCAAGGATTTCGCCTTGAGATGGTTCATGGGATTAGGATAATCCACTATCAGATGATATGAAAACCTCATTCTTGCAAAAATATCAAGATTACTGCAAACCTAAGGACTCTCGACATGATATATTCAAGATACAACAACTTGAAGATGAGAGCCTGGAGGATTATCTCGAGAGGTTCATTTATACATTGCATAAGTCTAAATATAATAACCTTCGAGAAAATGTAGTACGTACACTTTTTCCTTAAGGGGATCTCCGAGCACTTGTTAGAAAGTCTTAATCTCATGACAGCTAGTGATATTTCTCATAAAAATTTTGCATAGATCGGCGATATGTGTAAAAATTATTCTAGGAGTAGGGGGAAAGTTGCGAAAAAATTTCAAGAACCTTTTAGTATAAATATAAGAGGAAATGTTCCTAGTTCAAGCAGAGTTACAAGAGTAGAGTTAGGAAACCTATTGGAGAATTTTAAGACTGATATATTAGAAGCAATGGGTTCTCAACTAGATTCTTTACAATCCAAGAAGAGCCAGGATGAAGAACGAGCAACAATGAGTATCTTTTGTCCAAGATGTGGAACTAAAAATACCCAAAGGGAATGTCCATTAAACAACATCTTTGTATGTCACATCTGTACAGAAGAGCATCCAATAGATAATTTCCCATCCTTTCCTGGATTGCAAGCCATCTATAAGAGTGGGGATGTAGATGAAACATCTAAGAGACCTCCTTGGCAACCTAGAGACCAACTAGGATATCCAAACTTTTCACCACAACCTCCACTCTATTATCCTCCGTATAAACCACCTCAACAATGGAACAATTCAAGCTGGAAGAATTGGCCACCTCAATATCCTCCTCCTCAATTTCCACAACAACAATATTTGTAACAAGGATGGAGAGGACAAAAATAACCTCAGCCACAACTTGTTCCTGCACCTAATTATCCTTATCCTCAGAATCAAACAAATTTCCAGCAAATGTCCCCTGGATTTGTACCTCCAGTTCCTTTTATCACACGACAACCTCATCAATTTCAAACTGAAAATCCTCCTCGACCAACATTATTACCTGCACAACTGATACCTAACCCTAATAATAAACCAACTCAATATTTTAACAACATTGAGTTTCAAAATCTTCCCCTGTACCTTTTTTCGACTGTACCTGTACATGAAATTCAATTACGATCAGGAATAGTTGTGAATAATAAAACCAAGTCATCAGTCATCATTCAGGAATCAAATGAAGAAGAAGAAGATTCAAGTGAACCCATGAATGATGCTATTTTGTAGGATATGAACATTCCAAAGGTTCTATTACACACCCATCCTCCATAAGAAACTATTTAAGAGGAAAGAATTCCTCCATTTCTAGAATGATTAATAATAGAAAAACCTGTAGTTCATCTAGAGTGTAACATTTTGAATGAATTAAAGAACATCTGTATTAAAATCCATCTATTACAACCTATCAAAGATATACCAATGTATAGTAAGGTAATAAAAGAGCTTTGTATTAAATGTCCATGAAAGAAGCAAAAGGACCCTCTTACAATTCATGTTATAGGAGAAATGTCTGAATGTATGACAGGTCAGTCCCATATTGCAAAATATACAAATCCAGGAGCCCCAGTAGTGGCTATAATTATAAACAACACTGCCATAGAGAATACATTAATTGATTTAGGATTCGCTATTAACATGATGACCAATGCAGTTTTAGAAGTTTTACAATTGGGATGACATTTTTGTAAAACCCACTGGAGTCCTGGATAACATTTTTGTATCAATAGCTTCATGGGAATACCCTATCGAATTTATGGTCGTAGAATCAAAGGATCCTTCTAAAGGACATCCTATTATCTTGGGAAGACCATGGTTAGCTACTATAAATTCTTTTATAGGGTGTAGGGATGGAGATATGACTATTTCCAATGGGTTGTCTACACAAAGACTTATTTTATACCCCCTAGCACAACCAATAACTAAAAATTCATGGTGGTTAAATTGTTCTTTTGGGGATGAATACCTTGATGATCTCTCCCTTCCTAGTGATTTTTCCTCGACACTTCAGAAGCAGACCACTAAGAATGTATTAAACCAGTTTGTTTCTTTGACAACCTGTACAAATTTCCCTCAGTCATTTGCTCAACTTGAACAGATTTTTGGAGATGAGTTTCAAGAGAATATGGCTCTCTCAATGTTTACAGAAACACCTTGTGTCTTCACAATTGGAGAGCATACAGGACCATATATGTTATATTTTTGATCATTCAAGATAGCATAATGATCTTAGGATCTTTAACTGAGAGAATAACATGCACAACAATAAAACACAAGCACAACACAAGAGACAAGAGACAAATAAATTTCCTCAGGGAAACCATAAAGGAGAAAACCCTGCAACTTCCTCAAAGATAGAATTAGCACCAAAACTGAAACCTAAAAATGTAAAGATGATCTCCTAACAGTGGTAGTCTCTCTCTTGTCGTGCTCTTATCACAGCAACTTCTCCTCTCACTCATGCACCCCAATGAGTGATTTTGTGTTTTATAAATAGAGAGACTCACTCTCTATTTATATTCTTCTGTTCACTTGGAACCCACTCCAACATGTCAGCCCCACTTAACAATTACTTACTAGAGCTAACATCTCTAGGAGTGTCTAATAACCCTAGTGCCCCAGAACTTGTGGGGACTTTTCCTCCTCCGACCAACAAGGAGGTTTATCCTTAACACAATGGTGGGGACTATTGCCCCAACTTACAATGACTCACCTAGGGTCAAATTCTCTAGGATATTCTAATAACCCAAGGGCCCCACAATTGTGGGGAATTTAACCCTTGACCAATAGGAGGGTTACCCACAATGACTAGAAGTGACTTTCTCATTATAGAAAATTCCCAGAATAAACATCGGGTTACAATAGATAAGAAATACAAGTGAATACATTCTGAAGTTACAATTACATTAACACTCCCTTTTAACTAGGAAGGTATTCTCTTGACACAATTTTCATCACTGGTCTTCTTCTTTGGGTCTTCTCATCATCTGCATCTTCAAGTCATCTTCATCTTCAATTCTTCTTTGTCTTCAAGTCGTCTTCGTCTTTAGATCTGGATCATCATCACTAGATTTGTATCATCACTTGATATGAATCATCTATAGCATCATTAATACTTAATATTTGTTGGAGCAGGAGCCGCAGCTACAGGAAAAGCTGCTATATCGGGACAAGAAAGTCAAAAGAAGCAGTACAGGAAGCGGCCGAGAAGACAGAGCTCAACCACTGCACTTAAGACAACGGTGAAGACAGGAGGGCTGAGCTACCCTCATAAAAGAAAAGGAGCAACGGGCCGAGGTACTGAAGACAAAGGACATAAGGGGAGAGACCAAGGAAGTGGCGCTCATACCCACGATCAACGTTGGGAAGTGTGGAAGACTGCAGAGAGTTGCAGTATGACCAGTAAGCGGCAATTCAAAGTACAGACGCACTGATGGTCACAGTTAGGGTTTTTGGGTTACTGTTGGGATAGGCCCATAGTTTTGTAACAGGGTGAGACCTTCGGGCCACCTATTTAAGAATGTATTTTGTATTGTGAAAGGTTGGTCAATTAGTCAGTTAGACAGTTGATCAGTTAGATAGTTAGCTAGTTGTTAATCATCTGTATTATAAGATATTGTAAAAGAGTCAAGCTCTGGTTCTATTATTCATTCTATATTATATTACTATAACCAGTAGCCGACTCCTTGAGTATGAATGTAACAATCCGCAGGGATTGAGAGAGAGAGAGGATATATTATAAGAAGAAAGCAGAATAAAAGAGAAGAGATCTAAGAGAGAAGGGCTCCGGCTGAGAACGTGGAGTTTCCCAGAAGATCTCGAGCTGCATAATAGGTTGTAGGGGAATTGTGTTTACTCTATCAAGATATATTATAAAAACCATTTCCTGTGGATGTAGCTTCCTCCTTGGAAGTGAACCACGTAAAATCAGTGTGTTGTGTGACTATTTTATGTGATTGTGTTTACATATTTGCTATCTGTTACCTATTATATGAGCTTAGCTAACAGTTAATGAATGTGTGTATGCTATCCTTTAGTTTACAGTAACTTAGAGAATTAAATATGAGATGGATGTGTTAAGTATTCTGCATACAAGTATCAGTGTTTGATTCAGACCATAACAGTTACAGTGTCAAGAGATTCCTGCATATTCAAGTCCGCAAGTTGAGCGCAATAGATGTTGAGCATATTAGACTATAGAAGCTAAGTGAAGTTGTTCAACACTCTTGTGAATGTTAGCTGAGCTAGTATAAGAGAGAAAGGAAATTCATTGGACCATGAGAGTTGGAGAGTCCTATTAAGTCTTACCATAGAAGCTATCGTAGCTCATAAAGGTGATATCGCACTGTCGAAGGAGCCGCAGTGTGGGATATCGTAGGTAAAGAGTCAAGTACAAAGGAAAGTTTGTGCATCGTCAGAGAAGCCACGATGCAATAAGAGTCAGTCTCAGTAGACTCTGCTCAGAAGAGAGATACAACGTTATAAAGAGACTCAACTGGGTAACCAGAGTCAGGAGAAACCTAGGATGCTACAAAACCTGGTTGAGGACACGTGAGTCTTCAGCCACCCCATCTAGGATCACTTCGGGTGAGACTTTAGGCCGCTCTGTGGTCTATTGCCGAAAGGGCCAGTGAGCTAGGGGTTTTGTTGGTACATTACAGTAAACCCGGGTCTACCCATAGATAACCAACAAATGGTTCCGTTGCCGATTTCGAACAAATTGAAGAGCTAATGTTCTGTTGGAATCCTACTAAAGAAGAAATTAACCACTAGGTTGAGTCTAAGGAGAGAGAATTTGCTGAAAAATAAAACAAGAGTCCTAGGCTTAGTACAGAGGACTGGTTACAAAAACATATCTTCACAGACTTGCATACGATATTTTTTGCGACCTATGCAAATGAGTTGTACGACTGGTTATCAAAGTTAACTGATAAGAACATATTCAAGAAGAAAAGGAACGTTTTCTGGACACCAGAGTTGATTCGCACCATGAAGAGCATTGATAATCCCATTTCGCAAGTAGTAGACTTCTGGCTTACGAGTTTTCTAAAAGGTTTCATTACAGAGTTTGCAGTTGATCAAAGAAAGAGTTTTAGTGAAGCGGAGAGGTACTTCTTCAAAGGATATCGCAGTAAGTACTTGACCTCTTTAAACTTGTTCCTTAAGATGTTATTACATGAAAAAGGAGTATTGGATATATTCTTAAATGAATAAATTAAGTAAGTGTAATGTCACAAGAGTTTGAGAGTGATTTTGAAGAAATTGGATGTACATGTAGTGGTAAGAAGTATAAAGTAGATTTCAGATCTTCCTTCTTTGAAGACAGTTCAGACAGTACTAGAGAACAGAGTCAAAATAATAGAGAAATAATAGTAGGGGGTATCCCTTACCACCTTGATACCCCACAGAAAGCAACTGGGACTCAGAATAATCCCACAGGAACTCCATCTAGTAGTTCACACATAGTACATACTACATTTACACCACCGAGTGGTAGTAACACAGCAAGTCAAAATCCACCATGCAGAAACAGAATGGCGGATGATATGAAGTTACCTACCTTTAAAGGTCCAGGGACAGAAGACCCAGAACAAAATTGCTTCCTATGTGAAGCCATATGGACCATTAAATAGATACAAGATGATAATACTAAAATTGTCCAGTTGGCCACTACACTTAGAGAATGAGCTTTAACATGGTATATGAAGTATACAACAGCACAGCCCAGAACACTCGTACAGGTCAGGACCGCCATGATTAAGGAATTTAAGAAACCTAAGTCTGAGTCACAATGTATTACAGAACTTAAAGACATCAAACATTTACACACAGAGTCAATATGGGACTTTGATCAGAAATTTAAAGCCCTTATAGACCAAGTTATCTTTGAGTTTGTGCCGGAGCAGCATAAGGAATGGTTTATCGCAGCACTGCTCCCTCACATCAGACTTCCATTAATGCAACAGAGACTCTGTATGTAGGATGAAGCGTTGGAGATGGAAATTAAACTAGAGGCTTCACCTCTAGCTGAGACTAGTACAGGTATGACAAACTTACAAAATCAGTTAGCCAACCTCACTTTACAGTTGCATGAGATTAAGAAAGGAAAAGAGGTTGCACAAGAGTTATGGTGTACACAGTGTAAAGGACATGGCCATACTAAAGATAACTATCCAATATTTTTTGAGTATTTAGAAAGTGGGGCTCCTAACCCCTTAGTACAGAATCAAGGGCCATGGTGTGAAATTTGTAAAACAAGAGGACATAGACCACAAGAATGCCCTTTAATTTAGAAGTATGTACAAACTCCTAAGAACTTATACTACAACTTCTATAAGTCAGTAGGACATGATGAAAATAATTGTAGAGTTTATGATCTCATCATAGACAGAAAACACGACCTCTACAGAGTCCAGTCAGAGACATCAGGTCCAGCAATAGGACTACAGCATGAACCGGCTCATGTTGGCCATGGAGGAGGATTCAGAGGACGAGGCCATGGTGGATGCTTTTTCTGTTGTGGAGACTTTGGCCATGGTCGTGGACCGATTATTTGTTATAACTATGGAACCATAGGACATTATGCTAGGGATTGTTAGAACCCTACTATGACATGTAGATATTGCAAGTCCTATGATCACACTATAGAAGAATGTCCTATCTTGATAGCCAAGATGAGGGACCCTAAGCCAGTAGTAAACTAGAACATTCAGCTTATTACTGTTGAGTAGAAAGAACCATAACCAAGAGTCAATATTGTGACTCGCAGTGGTGCTTCTACTAGTAGGACATTGCAGGATGCAGAAAAGAATACAGGTCCAGAGTGGGTGCGTAAAGACAGTGATAAATCAACACCACTTGACCTACAGAATAACAAAGAAACATTTCAGCAAGCTAAAACATTCTTTACTGAACCTACACGATCAGGATCGCAGGTATTTCCTTATAAGGGCATACTGCAGTAGCAACATTGTGGCGTTAGTCCTGTGCAGACATCGCAAGCTACCACATCGGGAAGGTGCAAAGAAGATGAGTTGACAGGAAGTGTCCAATCCTTCCTGCGGAGCTGTTTGAAATTCGTCAGAAATGAGAAAGCTATTGGAGAGCTGCAATGCATCATAGACCAGTACCAGCAACCTTATTCCATGAGCAGTTGTTGGGGAGAACACCTTAACGGTCCCTATTTTTGGTAACTCCGCAGTTTTTGTGGAAGTTGTAAGCGGAGTTATGAATCAAAATAGTCTTAGGGGTGTCAGGGTTGAGTCAAATTCCTCTTTTTGTAATAAACCCATGGTTTAATTCCATGGTTTAGGGTTCAGGGTGCCCATGGTTTAAGCCCATGGTTTTGTAATATGTGCGCTGTATAAATATGCACTCTTGTAAAGAAGTAGGGTTAGGATTTTTTGTGTAAGATGAATTGATGAGAAGCTAAGGCTGTTTTGTAAGAGAATATTAAGTCCCAACTATGTGCGTGGATGACCTCTCTAGCTGTGTGCGCAGAGGGTTTTGGGTGATTAAGGAAATCTACAACTGTGTGCGCAGAGGCCTGTAGCTATGTGCACGGATTTGAGGACTTGAAGGGATTTGTAGCTGAGTGCACAGATCAAAACTGGGGTTTTTGTAGAAAGTTGAATAAAACACAGTTCTATGGACGTAACCCCTACACTGGGGGTGAACCATGTTATATCTTGTGTCGTGGCTCTGTGTGTTGTTTCTGTTGTGTTCTTTCATGTATTAATACTTATATATCTGATAAGTAAAGATCACAAGATAATAACTTCGCTGTGAATTCCCAGTAAAGGGTTGCGCAAGGCACTGTTTGTTTATCTAACTACGAAGATAAATAGGTGAATGTTAAGCTCTGTGATTTATATTTATAATCTGTTAAAACCTAAAGGTACACTAATATCCCTCTTCTGCTTACAGAAACCTGGTTCTATGGCACCCCATAGCTGTTTCGGGTGAGACTGCAACCTGTTCGCAGGTTGTTGCCGAAAGGGCCAACACTGTGGGTCTTTTGTTGGTGCGAATTTAAAGGTATAAACCCAGGTCTGCCCTATATCCCAAAAAATTTGTTTCGTTTCCGGTTGAACTCAGTATCTACTCAAGAGGGGTTTATGTCGTACCTCGAGGGCTATGTTCTGGAGGCCCCCTGTGAAGGAAATCAGTGATTGGCTTGATGAGACTTATTTGAAATTCGCTGAGCAAGAGAACAAAGATCCGCATCGTAGTGCAAACGAATTTTTACAAAGGTATGTTTTTTGTGATGTTTATGAGATTTTCTTTGGTAGTATCCACATAGACTTGCACCAGTGGTTATCCATGTTAACAGAGAGAAGGACGAACTTCCAAGAACGTCATTTTCCTGCTTGGACCCCTGCGAGAATTAATATACTGAAAAGGGTGAACAACGAGATATCCCGCGTTGTTGATTTCTGGACAACGCGAACCCTTGAAGCATTTGTGACGGAGTTCGCCATCGACACGAGTACTTCCTTTAGTGAAGCTGAGCGGCAGTTTTTCAATGGACCAAGGGGTAAGTTTTTGAATTCATTTAGTTTGAGAATTAAAATGCTATTAGCTGAAAAAGGTATGTTTCTCATTGAATCAGACTGTTATATTTTGTATTACTAACCTATGTTTCCAAGTGAAAATACCTTTGACGAGCAAAGTGGTTTGCTGCAAAGTGGAAAAAGGTACAAGAGAGATTTTGGATCCTATTTCGAGGGTTAGCATACTGAGAATCCACCTGTAAATCCCACAAATTGAGAACCCAAAGAAACCCCTTCTGTTGGAAACCCTTCGGTAACCCCGCAACGAAGAACTATTATCTTTGAGAACCCGTCGTAGTCTAAAAGTCACCCTAGCCCTAGTATTCCTGTCACAGGTCAGTCTACCCCAGTAAGTTCCCTCCTGCCTACCTCCAGTCCCCCTCCAAAACCCCCTAGATCCACTATGGACCACATGCACGATGACATTAAGCTACCTGTTTTCAAAGGAACTGGATCAGAGGATCTAGAACAGTTCTGGTTTTTATGTGAAGCAGTGTGGACTGCTAAGTCCATTACGGATCAAGATACAAAAAGAGCGCAGCTGGTTACTTCTTTCAGAGACCATGCTCTGACCTGGTTCATGAAGTTCTCCAGCACTCAGAACCATGCATTGCCTGATATAAAAGCAGCAATGATAAAGGAATTCAAGAAGCTAAAATCTGAGTCCCAGTGTATCACTGAATTGAAAGAGATTCAGCAGAGGCGTGGAGAATCAGTGTGGGACTTTGATCAGAGGTTCAAAGTTTTTCTAGACCAAGTCAGTTTCCCCATTGGACCTGTGCAGCACAAGGAATGGTTTATTGCAGCGTTGCTACCGCATATTAGAACTCCACTCATGCAATAGAAGGTTGCTGACCAGCAGGATGCTCTGGAAATAGTGATGAAGCTTGAAACCGCTCATGTCGAGGACAAATCTAGTATTGCTCAAATCCAAGCGCAGTTGGCAGCGATGGCTCTGGAGCTTCGTGATATGAAGAAAGGAAAAACCAGTCATGAAGAGGTTTGGTGCACACTATGTCGGACAGAAGGTCACGACAAGGAACAGTGCCCTGTGGTAAGGAATTACCTGAACATGGGTGCGCCAAACCCATTCAACCCTACTGTTCTCTATTGTGATATCTGTCAGACAACTGGCCAACATTGACCTGAGAATTGCTATCTGCTACAAAGGTATTTGCAAGTCCCCAAGAACCCTTACTGCAAATTCTGTAAGTCCGTAGGACATAATGAAGATGAGTGTCGCAGTTATGACCTCATGAGAGAATGCACCTATGATGCCTATCAGGTACAAAATGAGGGACTGAGTAATGATGGCTATGGATACCGCTAGGGTGCATCAGGTAGAGGTGTTTTCGGAGGCCGTGGTCATGGTGGTATGGCTGACAGAGGATGCAGTCAGGTGGTGTGTTATAACTGTAACCAGGCTGGACATCTGGCTCATGACTGTCGGAACCCCACTATGACATGTCGGTATTGTCAAGTAGTAGATCATGTGATTGAGCAGTGCCTGCAGTTGATAGCTAAGATTCAGGAAAGAAACAGTGCCCCTACTTAGAATCTTCAGATGATTTCAGTCGAGCAAAGACCTGCCCTAGCCATTAATGTTGTTACCCGGAGCAGAGCTACGACGCACATACACACTAAGGAGGAACAGCCTGACAAAGCATGGGTTCGTAAGGCCCCCATGAAAGTCCCTGCCTTTGATATTGAAAAAGAGAAAGAGACATTCATGGAAGCCAAGAAAGCATTTGTGGATTCTAGCACATCAGTAGCACCTGCGCAACCACATCAGTAGCAGTCGCAGCCGCAAGACGCTTCGACGGATAAAGTAAGTACATTGTCCTCCTTTTTATAGAGTTGTCTGAAACTCTTAAGAAATCAGAATGCTTTAAGTGAGTTGCAAAAAGTTATTGCTTCCTGCGAACCTCAACAAAGTTCTGGTCAGGAAAAACCTGTTAATAGAGTCAGGAGAACTGGCAGGGAAATGAGATTGAATGCTCAAGTAGGAGAGTATGATATGACTGATGTTATTTTGGATCTAGGATTAGAGTTAAATTTCTTAACCAAATAGACCTGGGAACAAATGGGAAAACCTACCCTTGACTAGTCACCTATACAGTTGAGATTAGCCAATCAGCAGAAGATTGTACTCCTAGGATGATTCCCTAATGTCCCGGTAGATATTGATGGCGTTTGTACTGTAGCAGACTTCGAAGTTATTGAGATCATTGACGACAACAATCCCTATCTAGCTTTGTTAGGTATTGAGTGGGCAATGGAAAATGCTGCCATTATTAACCTTAAGAAGAGACAGATGACTTTCGAAGGGAAATATTTGCGAGTCATAGTCCCATTGGATCCCTCGCAAGGAGAAAGGTACATAGAACCCCTCCGAGATGAAGATCAGGATGTGTTGGACCATATCTACAATATCATAGCGAAGGAAGAAGATTATGTTGACCCTAATGCCAAAGGTATTATGGATTGGCAGTGTGACAGCTCCTGCATGATGGATTCAGATGATGGTCTAGAGAATTGGTAGAACAGATTGTATGCACTCCATGGCCACCGTTGTGCAAGAGTTACCAAGTCTCTTAGATGGCTTAGCTCACAGAAAAGACCCTTACCTATTTTTGATGGTTCGACAGACCCAGAAGAGTTTATTGAGCAATTCTTAGCCCAGATACCAGACTCACAGAAAATGGAGACTTTGGATTTAGCACTCAGAGCTACAGCAGCCAGATGGTGGACTGGCCATAGGAAGAACACTCCTACTTGGAAAGCTTGTCAGCAGTTCCTTCGCTTGAGATTTATGGTTCAGCCCGAGGAGATCCAAAGCAGGTTCGATGGAAAGACTAGCCCTCAGGAACATTTGGCACAATGCTACAACGCATGGCAGCATGTACCTCAGGAAGAATGGGTACATCGGTTTGTGCATACTCTGGAACCGATAGCAAAGAATTGGTATGCGGAAGCTGAGCTTCGCCAGGATACTATAAGTTAGGATTGTCTTATTGATAGTTTTGTGCTTACCTTTTCTACTAATGAAGTTTGTCCAGCTCTATATGTAGCTATCTGGTTGGTTCATACTAAGGTATTCGATGCTCAAGAAGTAGTAAAATACCGTCCTGATTGGAAAACACAAGAAGTTCATGCAGTCGCACATTATAACCTCGCAATTGACGAGGATGATGATCTGTACAATAGTGCTATTCCTCAGTCAGAAGCACACTACGATGTACACGGACCAGCAGTCAAAGCTCCTGAAGTGACTCAGTTCCTGAAGACATGGACAGTCAACATTGGGTCAGAAGACCAGCCTAAGTGTGCTACCAGTGGAGATTATTGGGATGAAGACACTGTAAGCAAAGCGACCCAAATTCTCCATAAGTGTCGGGACTTATGTCTGATGAAGTACCTGGAAATAAGAGGAATCATTAAAGCCGTGGATGACATTCTGTCGAGGGTAGAAGCTGGACTCCCTGTCGCAAATGGTGTCCATAGGTGTCAAGTTTCTGTATTAGGGCGCAGCCACAGCTACTGCCTGTGCCGAAGAAGGAAAGGTCTGTCGGAGCTAAACAAATGACCGTTAGAAGAAATCAAATTTGGTGGCGCCAATATGTTCTCTGTATTAACTGCCCATATTAATGTGATTATGGGAAATCTACCACCATTTGTACAAGATCTCTGCCCGATTTGGCGCCATCAATACACAGTTATGACATATTTCATGGATAGATTCTATAATAAGTCACTCATATCCGTGATTTTCGCATTCTTCAGCTTCTTGAATTTTCTAATTGCATCCATGTCAACCGATCGTGAGATCCAGGAACTATTGAGAGAGTTTGAGCAGATGGGTTTGCCGCACCTTTTCAACCAACCATCTGCATCTACACCCCGTGAAGAAACTCCACCAGTGCCGACTCTGCCCATGCAGACATGATCTACCCAAAAGAAGTTCAATCCTGAAGTGCTTTCTAAGCACAATGAAGAATGACACAGCAATCAGGGCAAATGCCAGAAGACCCCGAAATGCCTCCGTCTGGTTCAGCAAAAGCCCCACCTGTAGAATATGAGAACATTGCCCCGAAAAGTCCCCCGTATATTCCACCAGTTCGACCAGGAGTTCATCCACCTCGGTAGTTCAAGAAGTTCACAGTATGCACCCCTTCGTTGCCCCCGGGTGTGCAGTTGGTTGGGACCATGACAAAGAAAATCAACCGGCTTAAGTATGCCGACCACGACACAAATGATCGTGGAAAGTTTCCATAGTTCGCTCCAGTACGATACCTGCGACAGTGCTGGAAGTAAAACAGTGGGTTGCTGGCTTGGATCGAGCTGGTCTACTAAAGATGCTTGATGTTCCCCATTTCGGTTGCAGTACACAAGTGACCATAGTGGTCAAACAGCTACTGGAATTAGTACATGACGGTCACTTATGGATAGGAGACAAGAAAATTCCTATTAATGGTGAGCTCATTCATAGGATCACAGCCTTACCAATAGCGGGGCCTGATCTGGGGACTGAATTTCCTTCAAAGCATGAGGATACGAAGCTCACACAAAGCATGAAGGAACGCTTTGGCCTGACAAAGGGAAAACGAGGGTATCACACTTCTGTGATTCAAGAGCATAATATTCACTTTGCAGTTGAGCTTCTAGCATGCAAGCTCATGCGAAAGTGCAGACCATATGAAGTGCCTACCCTGGTTATCAGAATTGCTGCGAACTGTGCCGAAGGATACAGTTACAATTGGGAAGCGTATATCGTGAAGGAATTCCTTGAAGACATCCATGATGCATAGGAAAAAGGTAGGCCCTTTCACTATTCGTGGTTAATAGTCCTCATCGCCTTGGTAGGATGGAAAGAACCTACCGAGGCGCAGTTTGCTTATATCCCTCCAGACCTGCCTGGCACAGTGCGGTATGCTTCTCTGTGGGTTTCCCAGGATAAAACCCTATAGCAGATGACAAACTGTGTATTTGCTTTTTATATGATGAGTATCTTGTATGAGATTACAAAAACCCCTCGGCTCAGTAATGAGTTGTTCTCTCAATACCAAGGCGCAGCCCATTTCAGTGCCGACATGCATCATAGTTTCATCCAGGCCTACGCAGACCAAAAGCATCAATGGTTTAAGTTACCGTATGTAGTGACCAAAGCCAACATCCTCACGGTTGTTCAATAGTGCCTGGCTGAATGGTTGAAGGACGCAGGGACAAAACCCACCATTCCTGTTCCCCCAGTTACCAATGTGGGCGCAGGCCCTAGTCATACACAGTAGCAAGAAACCCCTAAAGATAGTGACGAACAAACCGATTCGTAGCAGAGTGAAAGAAACCAGGGTGGAGATGAGGCCAATGAAGAAGAAGAGGAAGACTCGGCTCAAACTGCTTCAGATCCTAATCCGCAGGATAAGTGCAAGATGCCAGAGCCAGAGGAAGTGCGCAAACCCAAACCCCAAAAGAAAATGAAGGCATCGAAGGACAAGAATATTGTCGAGGAGGCCGGCCTGACAAGTGAGGAGCTTGCTCAAGCTCTATCAAAGTCCACAGAAGATCTCACCCAGAAATGGTTGGAATTTGCAGATACACATCTACAGGCCCTCATCGGTGTCGTAAAGAACGTTTCAGAGCTGAAGTACTTAGCGATAAATCACTGACTCGTGCTTCAGCAAGCAGTGCCTCAGTCGTCGTGCATCCAGACCTTAGGCAATGGATGACCAGAGATAACAAAGGACAAGTATCCAGCGCAACTCTCATATTAATGGATGCAGCATCTCGTTCAGAGATGAGCATGCAAGTTGGAATAGATTACACTAAGCTGTCCATGATGGAGCTACATCTCTGTCAGTCAGCAATTATGAAGGAAATCTAGGCACGAGACCAATATTCGCAAATACAGTTAGAAAATGTCATAAGTCAGCAGCGGGGCTTGTTATAGCGGATTTCACCACACTAGGTGAATCACACATTGTATGGCCTTCCCCTATCCCGCTGCAGACTCATTATTCCCTATGGACCATTTATTGTCTTTTGATGTATCATTGACCATCCCTAAAAACATTAGAAAAATGATATACGCGTCCTTTTCCCCGATAACTGCGTACATACGCGGATATTCCCTATATAGTCGCGTACATCGGGATGTGTGCATAATCCAAAACTGTTGGACCATTCCTTGTCTTGAATCTGACTCATATGACTCCTGGCCTTCCATATGCCTTGAGATCGCACAGATTCGACCTTTCAGTATCACTTTGGAAATCTATATAAGGAACCATTGAGACATTGAAAACA
>LPNX010720184.1:90503-106031 GCA_001517045.1 Pseudotsuga menziesii | reverse complement strand
TCTCAAGTCCATTATCGAAGTATTTTTGGATGACCTCGCTGCTCATTCTCGTATGAGGATGCGTCATTCTTATCACTTGAGATTGGTGTTCAAAAGATGATGGCACTATGCTGTTAGATTAAACCCTCATAAGTGCATCTTTTGTGTGAAATCAGGTCGTTTATTAGGATTTATCGTTTCGAAAGAGGGTATAAGAGTCGACCCCTTGAAAGTGGAGGCAATACTTCAGTTGTCTCCGCCGAGAAATATTCGTCATATTCAGTGTTTGCAAGGCATGGAAAACTTCCTACGAAGATTTTTTGTCAATTTCGCCAATTTGACTAGAGGTTTCATGCGTCTCCTGAAGAAGGATACTCCCTTTGAATGGGATGAGCGAGCCCAGGAGTCCTTCGATGCCCTTAAGAGAGCTCTAGCATCGGCCCCGGTGATTAGTCCTCCGGATTATAGCCGTGATTTCCTATTATATGTGGCCGCGTCTTTAGAGACGATTGGGATGGTTTTGGTTCAGGAGGATGAGGAGCTCCAAGAGCATGTCATATACTATCTAAGCCGAAACCTTATTGACGTAGAGATTCGGTATTCTCATGTAGAGAAGCTTGCCTTAGCCACTGTGCATGCGGTGCAGCGTTTGAGACATTATATTCTCCTTCGCCAGACTTTGGTGGTTTCCCATGTCAATCCATTTTAGTTCGTCCTCACACGTAGGATGATTGGGGGAAAATATAATAAATGGATTGTCATTCTGCAAGAGTTTGATCTTGAGTTTGTTTCAGAAAAATCAAAGAAATCGTTAATATTTGCAGAGCTCATATCAGACTTTCTAAGCGAGGCTGAGGAGTCGGTATGTGAAGATACGTTCGTTGATGAACACATTTTCTTGATCTCAACGACTGACCCATGGTATGGTGATATCATAGTATATTTACAAATGCAGAGGACCCCTACTCACCTCTCGCGAGATGAGCGACGTCGATTATGTCACGTTTCCAAGAACTACCTCATAGTGGACAATACTTTGTACCGCCGTGGAGTAGATTCCCTTTTACGACGTTGTTTAACTCACGATGAGGCTGAGGTAGTGCTTAATGATTGCCATGGAGGGGCATGTGGTGGTCATTTATCTGGGCTTGCTACAGCCCAAAATATTTTGAGAGTAGGATATTTCTGGCTGTCGATCTTCAAGGATTGTATTGAAGCAGTCAAGAGGTGCCATCATTGCCAGGTGTTTGCACGTAACATGCGCTTGAATCCCGCCCCGTTGCACCCTATTATCACCGCCGGTCCCTTCACCAAATGGGGGCTAGATTTTATTGATTGCAACCAAGCTTCGGCTGGGGGGCACCATCATATCATTGTGGCTATCGATTACTTCACGAAATGGGCTGAGGCAATGCCTACAGTAAAATCTGACGGTGAGACAGCCGCTCATTTTGTATTCAACCAAATCATTTCTAGGTTCAGGATTTCGAGAGAGCTTGTCACTGACCATGGCTCGCACTTTCAGAATCGTATGATGGAAGAGTTGGCCTCCAAGTTAGGATATAAGCAAGAGCACTCCTCTTCTTACTATCCTCAAGCGAATGGACAGGTTGAAGCAGTGAATAAATCACTTAAGTCCATTCTCCAGTGAACCATCGCACAAAGCAAGACGAATTGGCACATTATGTTGTATCCTGCTTTGTGGGCATACCGAACCGCGGTAAAGACTACCACTGGTTTTTCTCGATATCATCTTGTTCATGGAGTGGAGTCAATATTTCCGGTTGAATGCGAGATTCCTCCGTTGAAGTTAGCCGTAGAACTCTTGCCAGACACTTCGCCTTTGGAGGAGCGTTTGGTTCACCTTGAGCAACTTGATGAGCAGCGTAGAGATGCCTTGGTGACTCTAGAGGTTAATAAGCGTCGCGTAAAGGCGCAATATGATAAGTCTGTCCATCCAAGAGTGTTTAGTGAGGGAGACTTGGTCCTTTTGTGGGATCAATCGAAAGAACCCTTGGGGGCAGGGAAGTTCAATCCTATGTGGCATGGTCCTTATGTGGTCAAGCGAGTATTAGAGAAGGGTGCCTACGAGTTAGTGGATTACGAAGGGACGGCCTTGGCGGAGCCTAGAAATGGGCTCTATCTTAAAAAATACTATGCATAATATTTAGCCAAGTTTGTTTGTTGTATATTATTGTACAACTTTTTTGCATAGTTAGGTCTTGTTTATAGTGATCGGGTTTGTGATTAGTTTCCATTTCTTGTGGCAGATGTCAATGGAATCTTCCACCTTCATAGGATTCGCGGATGGTGCAAGCCGTCACACTCAACACTCAGCATCAGCTGCTTGGGTGATTTTTACTCCTATGGGTCATGTACTGTCATCAGGAGGTGTATGTCTACGGCCATCTTCCAACAATGTTGCTGAATATAGTGCCATTATCGAGCTTCTACGGGATGCCATTTCGCATGGTGTTCTCTCTCTTGAAGTACGTCTTGATTCAGATTTAGTAGTGTCACAGCTAAATGGTTTGTACCATGTTAAAAATCCGACGTTATTGAGGAGATTCTTACGTGTGAGATTGCTAGAACGGCAATTTGAGAACATAACATATATACACATTCCAAGAAATTTTAATCAAATTGCTGACTCATATGCTAACTATGTGTTAGATTGGCATTTGTTTCATTCATCATAAATTAATCATAAGCACAATGTTTACACATGTAAATAAATAAACCGATCACCATAAAACTTTTTTTTTATATACATCAAAATGTGGTAATACATAGTGTCATAATACAAAATTGGGGCTTTGAAAGCCACCATCATATACACGGTAGTACAAAATAGATACACTCCCAGGTGTCTAATCCTGTGGAGGTGGATGAGGGTTGTGATCATGATATGTCACCATGGCTCTACCTAGCCGCCGAAATAAATGCACCCATGCGCGTGGTACACCAACCACCTGTCTCTGCATAGCCTCAGGCAAGTCCTCGACTTGCGCCATGGGAATCCTGTGAGTCAGTCGCACAAAGTTGGTATGGATGCTTTGGAGCATTCGCTCCGCATCCACACTGGTGATATCGTCTCCTCTTCCCCTCTGTCTATGATGTGGGAAGCCCTCTGGTCGCTGTGGTCCCACATCTGCACATCAATGGTAGATGTCACTATGTATTGTCACCCAAAAACATGTCTTTTTGATTCCATTAATCAAGAAAACACAAAAAAATTTAATACTTCAAATTTTTTTAAAAAGAGTAAGGGTCGAGATTGATTACCTATGTCTCGATATGCTGACCCTGGTGGTAATGGCATGTCTGGGTCTCCCCAGAAGTCTATCCCTACATAAGGGTAGTCCTCTATGGCGATAATCTTTCGTCACCACCATGGAAAAAAGTCTACTGGATAAGGGTTGGCCACCCTACTACCCCCCAGTATGCGCATCACGTCTGCCCAACGTCATTGGGCCGGATCTCGAACCCCGTGGAGAGGAACATCCACTCTAGGACTCAATCTTGGAACCCGCTCGAAGAAGAAAGTGCTCAAGATACTACTGAACCCGAAGTTCCGTATCCTACCTGCCTTGCACTCACTGAGCTGATGTTTCATGTTGCTCAACAGTGATGTGCTCCAGTCATAGATGGTCGGTGTCATACACTCCACCGCATAGAACATCAATGGCCGAGAGGCCTGATGGAGTGATGCTAAGCCTGCTATCCTGCCCAGCATTAGTAAGATGGCCTTTAGGCCTAGTACCTGTATAGCGTTGGTGGGGACTTGGCTCCCCACCTTCTCTGTCTCTGGATAGCAGTATACTGTGATGTACTCATCTATAGTCAGCCCATGACCTGGCCCTCTGCAGGCACGAAGGTTCACTGTCTCACCCCGCCGTGATAGACCTGTGATAAAATAGATATCTTCCACCTCAATGGTGAGAGACATGCTGTCTAGACGGAAGGACTCTGAGTTCAGATCCCAATAGTCTACAAGAATCTGTAGTAGTCCTGGTTTGGCCCTCAATCCTCCTAGGCACCAAAACTTGTAGAGTCCGCATCTTCTTAGAGCCTGTTGAGCCATTCTGTCAGCCCTTACTGCGTCCTCTACATCACCATGCTCGCGTCCTCGCCACTCTAGCACCATCCTGCATGAGAAGTTGACCAAAATGTCCATTAGATTCATAAAAATCTTAGTGCGCGGCATCATACGCGGCTGTTTTCAAAATAGCCGCGTATGTACGCGGTTTCAGGCCCCTTTTCCGTGTATAGACAGCCCTATACGCGGAAAAAACCTCGATATCCGCGTGGGCTGTGGTGCTCATGTAAGTTTGGCCATTAAAAATTCATTTGACCATGAAAAATTATAAAATTTGTATTGAAATGAAAGCTGAGAACATGAGTAAGTACCTGGAAGAATCGGTTGTGAATTCCGCCGGCTGAATCTCCTAGAATTTGCAGTTGAATATCAGAGCTCCAATGGGTAAAATTTTCAAATGATTTATATTTTTTACTATTTATAGAAAAATTTTCAAATATTTGAAAATTTTTACCCCCTTTCCTATAGTTTTGACCGTTTCTAACCTTTTTGGACCGTTTCTGACCTAATTTGTGATGTAGAAGACCGTTTTCAGTGATGTTTCAGCCTTTGGATTGACCCGTTCATATTGATCTCAGGTATAACGTCTATACTGGCATATAGGTTAGGTTCAGCACCGTTTGCATTTTGCATGACCTTATGACCATGTCACTATATCCTTAGGTACAAACCCACTCTATTATGTCACAGAACCTTCTTGCTGCTATAGAAGTGGCATGATGTGAGTGGTAGAGACTCACCTTACATGGGTACCCTAGTTAGCACCTTATTTGCATTTGGTTCCCATGCCGATGTTTCCCCCTTTAGGGTGTGGGAGTCCGTTGTATAGTATTGCCATGACATTTAGCAAGAGCCTCATACTCCTCTTGATCTTATGCTGGCCTGTATCCCCTTGGACTCCCCTTATATCGAGTTGTGAATGCATTATCATGTGCTTTTCCTGTCTTATTGAGCTTTATGCCGGCTCCCCTGACATTGCGTTTCAGCCATATAGCCCAATATTGTCTCATGTCTAGCCATGCAGAGCCTTTATTTATATCTTTCGCAGCTTGATTCCCTTTTACCGGGAGGGGATTTTCCCCCGAGTGTCGATATCCTACACATGTATCCTTGCATTGAGCATAGGTATGTTCCATTGCTTGGAACTAGTTTGTTTTCCTTTATGACACTCGTCTCCTCCTAGTTTGTAACTATAAAGCTAGTTTATTCTTTTTTCAAGCTTTTCAAATAACTGAAAAAGACCAAAAAAAAAATCAAAAAACCAAAAATCCGGACAAGAAAAGATATTATCTTTGGCAGCTGTCGAGTTGTGTCACCTTCGAACAGAGCACTGTATATCACATCCATTGGTTGGGTTATAGTTTGACTTTAGGAGCTGTACTCGTTATCTGAGTTTTATCTCCACCGACTGGTTAAGCTTCCAGTCCCTATGGAGCCTCTATTGATGCCTCCTGCATCATAGAGATGTCCTAGTTTCTATATCGAGTCTATGCTTCCTTCATTTAGTCACCATACGCCGTTATGCTCTTGTTCAAAGGAAGTTGAAACCTGAGTCGGCCATTCCTCATTTATCTTGACTTTGCATGTTGGCCATTCCCGGTACAGTTACTGGTTTGTGCACCTTATGATCGAGTTCTTCCATATTATATAGCCTTGCTGAGTACCTAGTGTTGGATGATGGGGGATGCCTTAATGCCCTCCTTTCAGTGGATTTCATCCCATCGAATTCAGATCATTTATTCTGGGATTGGAGTCTAGAGTCATTTTGAGTGCCTTGAGACTTGCAGTCATCAGTGGCAGGTTCTCTCGCCATCGACAGTTTTGGGAATACATCAATGTCCCCTGATCGATGGATTCTTTCAAGTGTTTGACCTCAACACATTTATTCACACTTGTTAGTTTTCACTCTAGTACCTTGATTCCCATTTTCATTATTGGTGGGTGATCTCGTGTCTGTTAACGGTATACATCAATGACCGGTAATCAGACGATGGACTACTATGTTTGACCTCGACACTTCTATTCACATAGTAGGACATGTACTCGTAGCGGTTTTTGTAGAAGACCTTCCAGATTGGTGGCATCCACTATATGCTACCTCCTTGATCGTGCCAGTGTTCATGAGATTTCAGCTCTCGTGACTTGTTCCAGTATATGTCAGATATTTCCAGCCACTATGGAGATCTTGATCTGTTATATATCTTCAACCTATATGGAGATCATTGTACTTTGTATATCTTCATCATGGAGATTCTGATATATGTATATTGTACGTGGCGATGACCACATATGTTCTATCATGTTTCATGTCTATTCATGGCCATTGTACTCTTATGTATCCGGGACTGCTATATGTATTTGCAGTTATATGCAGAGTTGTATTATGGTATTATGCTGATTGGGTGGCTGGTCTTCCATTTGGGTACCTTCATCACTTCACTTCTGGGATGGACTTATAATGTATTTCGGCCATCGTATAACCCCTCTGATCTCATACATTAGGGGGCATCTGTTATAGCGGATTTCACCACACTAGGTGAATCACACATTATATGGCCTTCCCCTATCCCCCTGCAGACTCATTATTCCCTGTGGACCATTTATTGTCTTTTGATGTATCATTGACCATCCCTAAAAAAATTAGAAAAATGATATACGCGTCCTTTTCCCTGATAACCGTGTACATACGCGGATATTCCCTATATAGTCACGTACATCGGGATGTGTGCATAATCCAAAACTGTTGGACCGTTCCTTGTCTTGAATCTGACTCAGATGACTCCTGGCCTTCCATATGCCTTGAGATCGCACAGATTCGACCTTTTAGTATCACTTCGGAAAGCTATATAAGGAACCATTGAGACATTGAAAACAAGAGGAGAGAATTGAGAGTACCGAAACTATAGTCCATTGTTGCCAGAACTATACTTGAGTCTGCATCCCTTTGTCCCTTTGGAGCACTGTTGTGTTCTTCCCAAGCTTGCCTTTGTTAGTGAGCTTGCTATCGGAGTGATGGAGGATTGAGGTGGTGGAGGCCCAAGTGGGAGATTCAGTTTCTCCGATTCACAGACGTGCCGTCAGAGGTTGTCACTTGTAATCTCTGATTCATATTAATAGAAATATCTTTTCCTATCCAGTAATGTGTATTTGAATGAATGTTGCATCCATTGGAATATGTCAAATGCTTATACATTATTGATTATATATGCTAGAATAGATCTAACAACATGAAATATAGTATGCTTGTATTGTTTACTTGTTGTTGAGGACGTGCTATAACAATTCAAGCTGAAGATTGGAAAGCTCAACGGGGATCTACTTCAACCGTCCGGAATAAGGTACGAGGTTCGATCCTTTAGTGTTATATGGTTTTAATTTCTATTGCATATTGGGAAAGATTGATTTCTGGAGTCTAGATGTCTGTTGTGGTACCCCATGCCATAGGAATTTCTCTCCGTAACAGGGCTTCGCAGCGCAGCTAGAGGCAGCAGAGCTATGAAAGAGGGATGCAGAACGTAAGAGGATTACACTGGTACAAATTTTGGATGAAACATGCCGAAGTATTCCTGAATTTGACGTCCAGTGGGTAGAAGAACTAGAACAAAGATCAGTCAGGCTGAAGGAATACGCACAGCAGTCTTGTAGCGAAATAGAGAAGCTCAAAGCAGAACATGAGGCTTAGATTTTGGAGCTTCAACTCCGCCTCACCTCGGAGATCCCACCAGAGGTTAGGGAGCAACGCCGAGCAGACATTCAGGCCTCCGTAGAAAAAATATCAGATATTGTGAGCAGCGTAGAAAAGCTACTAGAAGACAGTGTTGAGGCCTAGACCACATTGCAGGAACATCCAGAAGTCGGACAGCTGCAAGAGACCATCAGGCAGCGACAGACAGAGTTGGATGCAGTAAAAGTGGCAATTAAGACTCTGCTGCCTATGGAGAAAATGCTCAAGGTAAAGCGCAGCAACGAACTCCAGTAGGAAATTGAGTCGTGCAGGGCATGAGCAACATAAGTAGAAAATTCTCTGCAGCTGCTTATCAACGAAGATTTCGAGTTGAGTACTGCTACGGACACCCAACTCAAAGTTCTAAAGGAATATGATGCATTTGCGCAGGAAAAGGCCAGTGAAGCATCGGCCACATTATTGCAAGAGTTGGTCAAAAAGGAGCAAGCAGCTGACAATATTATGCGCGGTCTCAATAAGTAGTACACTCTCCTAGCCGACAGAGTTCGTGGACAAGAATAATAGCAGAGTGTCCCGGGACGGGACACTGGTGAGTCTTAGGGGCCTGTTGGGGTGCATGTTACGGAGAGAAATTCCTATGGCTTGGGGTACCACAACAGACATCTTTGACTCCAGAAATCAATCTTTCCCAATATGCAATAGAAATAAAATGTCTAACACTAAAGGATTAGACCCCGTACTTTATTATGGATGGTTGAAGTAGATCCCCGTTGAGCTTTCCAATCTTCAGCCTGAATTGATATAATACTTCCTCAACAACAAGTAAACAATACAAGCATACTATATATGATGGTGTTAGATCTATTCTAGCATATATAATCAATAATGTAAAAGAATTTGACATATTCCAATGGATACAATATTCAATCAAATACACATCATTTGACAAGGAAAGATAGTTCTTATTAATATAAATCAGAGATTATAAGATAGATACAACCTCTGATGGCACGTCTGCGAACCGGAGAAACTGAATCCCCCACTTGGGCCTCCACCACCTCAATCCTCCATATCTCGATAGCAAGCTCACTAGCAAAAGGAAAGCTTGGGAAGAACACAATAGTGCTCCAAAGGGACAAAGGGATGCAGACTCAAGTATAGTTCTGGAAACAGTGGACTATAGTTTCGTTGCTTTCAATCTCTCTATATGCCTTCAATGTACCAAGGGGTTCCTTATATAGCTTCACAAGGGATAATGAAGGGTCGAATCCGAGCGATCTCAAGGCATATGGAAGGCCAGGAGTCAAATGAGTCGGATCCATGTCAAGGAAAACTCCAAAAGGATTTGGACTATGCAGACATCCTGATGTACGCGGATATAGGGGTCAAACTCGCGTATGTACGTGGTTATCGGGGAAAAAGCTGTGTATATCATATTTTATATAGTTTTTAGGGATGATCAAGGAAACATCAAAGGATAAAATATGGTCCATGGGGTCTAAAGAGTCTGCAGCGGGACAGGGAAAGGCCATACAAAGTGTGATTCACCTAGAGTGGTGAAATCCGCTATAATAGATGCCCCCTAATGTGTGAGGTCAGAGGGGTCATACGATGGCCAAAATACATTATAAGTCCATCCAAGAAGTGGAGTGATGAAGGATCCCAAATGGAATACCAACCACCCAATCAACATATTACAATGATACAACTCTGCATACAACTGCAAGTACATATAGTAGTCCCGGATACATAAGAGTACAATGGCCATGAATAGGCATAATACATGATATCACGTATGTGGTCATTTCCACGTACAATATACATAGATCAGAATCTCCATGATGAAGATATACAAAGGAACATGATCTCCAAAATGGCTGAAGATATACAATAGATCAAGATCTCCATAGTGGCTGGAAATGTCTGACATACACTGGAATCAAGTCACGAGAGCTGAAATCTCATGAACACTGGCACGATCAAGGAGGTAGCATATAAGAGATGCCACTAGTCTAGAAGGTCTTCTACACAAACCACTACGAGTACATGTCCTACTATGTGAATAGAGGTGTCGAGGTCGAACATAGTAGTCCATTGTCTGATTACCGATCATTGATGTATACCGTTAACAGACGCGAGATTAACCACCGATAATGATAATGAGAATCAAGGTACTAGAGTGCAAACTAACAAGTGTGAATAGATGTGTTGAGGTCAAACACTTGAGAGAATCCATCGATCAGGGGACATTGATGTATTCCCAAGAAACTGTCGATGGCGTGAGAACCTGCCACTGATGTCTGCAAGTCTCAAGGAACTCAAAAATACTCTAGATTCCAATCCCAGAATAAATGATCTGAAGTCGATGGGATGAAATCCGCTGGAAGGAGGGAATTAAGGCATCCCCCATCATCCAACATGAGGTACTCAAAAAATTGTCTAATGTGGAAGGACTCGATCATAAAGTGCACGAACCAGTAACTGTACTGGGAATGGCCGACATGCAAAGTCAAGATAACTGAGGAATGGCTGACACAGGTTTCAACTTCCTTCGAACAAGAGCATAACAACGTATGGTGACTGAATGAAGGCAGCATAGACTCGATATACAAACTGGGATATCTCTGTGACACAGGAGGCATCAACAGAGGCTCCATAGGGACTGGAAGCTTAACCAGTCGGTGGAGATAAACTCAGATAACGAGTACAACTCCCAAGTCAAATTATAACCCAACCAATGGATGTGATATACAGTGCTCTGTTCGAAGGCGACACGACTCAACAGCTGCCAAAAGATAACATCTTTCCTTGTCTGGATTTTTGGTTTTTTGGTTTTTTTGGACTTTTTCAGTTATTTGAAAACCTTGAAAAAAGAATAAACTAGCTTTATAGTTACAAACTAGGAGGAGACGAGTGTCATAAGGGAAAACAAACTAGTTCCAAGCAGTGGAACATACCTATGCTCAATGCAAGGATACATGTGTAGGATATTGACACTCGGGGGAAAATCCCCTCCCGGTAAAAAGGGAATCAAGCTGCAAAGGATATAAAAAATGGCTCTGCATGGCTAGACATGAGACAAGCTCGGGCTATATGGCTGAAACGGAATGTCAGGGGAGCCGACATAAAGCTCAATAAGGTAGGAAAAGCTCATGATAATGCATTCACAACTTGACATAAGGGAGTCCGGAGGGAAAAGGGCCAGCATAAGATCAAGAGGAGTATGAGGCTCTTGCTAAATGTCATGGCAATATTATACAACTGACTCCACACCCTAAAGGAGAAAATGTCGGCATGGGCACCAAATGAAAATAAGGCGCTAACTAGGGTACCCATGTAAGGTGAAGCTCTACCACTCACATCATTCCACTTCTAAAGTAGCAAGAAGGTTCTGTGACATAATAGAGTGGGTTTGTACCTAAGGTAATGGTGACATGATCATAAGGTCATGCAAAATGCAAACAGTGGTGAACCTAACCTATATGCTAGTATAGACAGTATACCTGATATCAATACGAACGGGTCAATCCAAAGGCTGAAACGACACTGAAAATGGTCTTCTACATCACAAATTATGTCAGAAACGATCCAAAATGGTTAGAAACTGTCAAAACTATAGGAAAGGGGGTAAAAATTTTCAAATATTTGAAAATTTTTCTATAAATAGTAAAAAATATAAATCATTTGAAACTTTTACCCATTGGAGCTCTGATATTCAACTGCAAATTCTAGGAGATCCAGCCGATGAAATTCACAACCATTTCTTCCAGGTAGTTACTCATGCTCTCCTCATGCATATCAATATAATTCACCAATACTGTTACGGAGAGAAATTACTATGGCTTGGGGTACCACAACAGATAGCTTTGACTCCAGAAATCAATCTTTCCCAATATGCAATAGAAATAAAATGTCTAACACTAAAGGATCAAACCTCATACCTTATTCCGGAAGGTTGAAGTAGATCCCTGTTGAGCTTTCCAATCTTCAGCTTGAATTGATATAATACTTCCTCAACAACAAGTAAACAATACAAGCATACTATATATCATGGTTTACTTGTTGTAAAAGCATTTGACATATTCCAATGGATACAATATTCAATCAAATACACATAATTTAACAAGGAAAGATAGTTCTTATTAATATAAATCATAGATTACAAGATAGATACAACCTCTGACGGCACGTCTGCGAACCAGAGAAACAGAATCCCCCACTTGGGCCTCCATCACCTCAATTCTCCATCTCTCGATAGCAAGCTCACTAGCAAAAGGTAAGCTTGGGAAGAACACAACAGTTCTCCAAAGGGACAAAGGGATGTAGACTCAAGTATAGTTCTGGCAATAATGGACTATAGTTTCGTTGCTTTCAATCTCTCTATATGCCTTCAATGTACCAAGGGGTTCCTTATATAGCTTCACAAGGGATAATGAAGGGTCAAATCCGAGCGATCTCAAGGCATATGGAAGGCCAGGAGTCAAATGAGTCGGATCCATGTCAAGGAAAACTCCAAAATGATTTGGACTATGCAGACATCCCGATGTACGCGGATATAGGGGTCAAACTCGCGTATGTGCACGGTTATCAAGGAAAAAGCTGCGTATATCATATTTTATATAGTTTTTAGGGATGATCAAGGAAACATCAAAGGATAAAATATGGTCCATGGGGTCTAAAGAGTCTGCAACGGGATAGGGGAAGGCCATACAAAGTGTGATTCACCTAGAGTGGTGAAATCCGCTATAACAGCGCACACCTTAATGGTCCCTATTTTTGGTAACTCCATGGTTTTTGTGGAATTTGTAAGTGAAGTAATGACTCAAAATAGTCTTAGGGGTGTCAGGGTTGAGTCAAAGTCCTCTTTTTGTAATAAACCCATGGTTTAAGTCCAGGGTTTAGGGTTCGGGGTGCCCATGGTTTAAGCCCATGGCTTTGTAATATGTGCACTGTATAAATATGCACTCTTGTAAAGAAGTAAGGTTAGGATTTTTTGTGTAAGATGAATTGATGTGAAGCTAAGGCCATTTAGTAAGAGAAGGTTAATTCCTAGCTGTGTGCGTGGATGACCTCTGCAGCTGTGTGCACAGAGGGTTTTGGGTGATTAAGGAAATCTACAGCTTTGTGCGCAGAGGGCTGCACCTCTGTGCACGGCTTTGAGGACTTGAAGGGATCTGCAGCTGAGTGCGCAGATCAAAACTGGGGTTTTTGTATAAAGTTGAATAAAACATAGTTCTGTGGACGTAACCCCTACACTGGGGGTGAACCACGTTATATCTTGTGTTGTGGCTCTATGTGTTGTTTCTGTTGTGTTCTTTCATGCATTAATACTTATATATCTGATAAGTAAAGATCACTGCTAGATAATAACTTCGCTGTGAATTCCCAGTAAAGGGTTGCACAAGGCACTATTTGTTTATCTAACCGTGAAGCTAAATAGGTGAATGTTAAGCTCTGTGATTTATATTTATAATCTGTTAAAAGCTAAAGGTACAGTAATATCCCTCTTCTGCTTGCAGAAACCTAGTTCTGCGGCACCCCATAGCTGTTTCGGGTGAGACTACAACCTGTTCGCAGGTTGTTGCCGAAAGGGCCAATACTGTGTGTCTTTTGTTGGTGTGAAGTTAAAGGTATAAACTCAGGTCTTCCCTATAGCCCAATAGCAGTACACACCGTGTTGTTCATAATATTATGGGCCATAGAAGAACCAAAAGATAAATGAGACTCACGGCGCAAATTAGAGAATTTGAAATGGATGAGGTAATCCTAGATTTAGGATTAGAGGTAAATGTTCTAACTAAGAAGACATCGGAATAGATGGGTAGCCCTAAGTTAGCTAGATCACCTATCCATCTATGACTCGCCAATCAGCAGAGGGTATCACCATTGGGTCGATTACCGCAAGTACCAGTTGATATTGATGGAGCTCACAGCTTTGCAGACTATGAAGTCATAGAATCATTGGCGATAGTAGACCATATCCATATTTACTAGGTATTGATTGGGAAATTGATAACATGGCCGTTATCGATTTAAAGAAAATACAAATGAATTTTGAGGATAATCAGATTCGAGTCATCGCACTGTTGGATCCTTTCCAGGTTCCTCGTTATATTGAACCCATCAGAGCAGAGGAAGAGGTGTGTAATATGGAAAGCCTCTATCAGATGACTACTAATCAGAGTGATTACATCAACCCCACCGCAGAAGGAAATATCAGTTGGCGATGTGACAGCTCATGCACATCAGATTCAGATGTTGGCTTATAAAATTGGCAGAATAGACTTTACGAAGTCTCAGCTCGCAGATGTGCGTTTATGACTAAGTCACTGCGATGGATTGGTGTAGAGGTTAAGGATATTTCGTCATTTCATGGCTTAGTGGATGTTAATGACTTTTTACAATAGTTTGAGAAGGAAATTCCTCATGAGCAGTGTTATAGCGGATTTCACAACACTAGGTGAAGCACACATTGTATGGCCTTCCGCTATCCCGCTGCAGACTCATTATTCCCTATGGACCATTTATTGTCTTTTGATGTATCATTGACCATCCCTAAAAACATTAGAAAAATGATATATGCGGCCTTTTCCCCGATAACCACGTACATACGCGGATATTCCCTATATAGTCGCGTATATCCGGATGTGTGCATAATCCAAAACTGTTGGACCGTTCCTTGTCTTGAATCCGACTCATATGACTCCTGGCCTTCCATATGCCTTGAGATCGCATGGATTCGACCTTTCAGTATCACTTTGGAAAGCTATATAAGGAACCATTGAGACATTGAAAGCAAGAGGAGAGAATTGAGAGTACCGAAACTAGAGTCCATTGTTGCCAGAACTATACTTGAGTCTGCATCCCTTTGTCCCTTTGGAGCACTGTTGTGTTCTTCCCAATCTTGCCTTTGTTAGTGAGCTTGCTATCGGAGTGATGGAGGATTGAGGTGGTGGAGGCCCAAGTGGGGGATTCAGTTTCTCCGGTTCGCAGACATGCCGTCAGAGGTTGCCACTTGTAATCTCTGATTCATATTAATAGAAATATCTTTTCCTGTCCAATAATGTCTATTTGAATGAATGTTGGATCCATTGGAATATGTCAAATGCTTATACATTATCAATTATATATGCTAGAATAGATATAACACCATGAAATATAGTATGCCTGTATTGTTTACTTGTTGTTGAGGACGTGCTATAACAATTCAAGCTGAAGATTGGAAAGCTCAACGGGGATCTACTTCAACCGTCCGGAATAAGGTACGAGGTTCGATCCTTTAGTGTTAGATTTTTTTAATTTCTATTGCATATTGGGAAAGATTGATTTCTGGAGTCTAGCTGTCTGTTGTGGTACCCCAAGCCATAGGAATTTCTCTCCATAACAGAATTGGCAACTCTGCTGGGGAGTTCCTAGTAATTGTCCTTTGGGGGTTGATCTTTTGGCATTCAATGTATTTGAAGTGCTCTCTCTCTCTTGTTTCTGTGTCGGGTATGGGGGCATTTATGCCTGGTAGAGCCTGATTGGTGTGAATTTAGTCTCAGCTTGTCTGTTTGTTTGAATTTTTGCATCTTTTTCTTCCTGTACGTGGGTTTTTCATTTACAGTCGCGTATACACATGGTTTCCTCTGGAATTTCCACGTATACACGCGGGTTCACTGCGCACAGTCGCGTATACCCTGGTTTTTACATTTTTGTGGAAGATTGTGGATTGCTGGGTGAATGCTATTAGTTGCTGAGTCTCCTTTGGCACTGTCTGAGTCTG
>LPNX010720184.1:61940-78805 GCA_001517045.1 Pseudotsuga menziesii | reverse complement strand
CAACCGTCCGGAATAAGGTACGAGGTTCGATCCTTTAGTGTTAGATGTTTTTAATTTCTATTGCATATTGGGAAAGATTGATTTCTGGAGTCTAGCTGTATGTTGTTGTACCCCAAGCCATAGGAATTTCTCTCCATAACAAGTAGAGGATGGAAGCTATTGACCTTGCATTCAAAGCCACACCTGCAAGATGGTGGCATGCACATAAAGAACATATCGCATCATGGGATGATTTTAAGAGACTGATGGCAATCAGATTCTCTAATGACAAGGAGCCTTTACAGCAGAAATACACAAGAGAAAGTGAACCCAGGTCACATATTAATATTTGTGAACAGAGGTGGTTGGACATTCCAGAGGATGAATGGGTTCACCTATTCATTCACACTTTAGACATAATCCCAAGGAACGGGTACACTGAGACAGAATTGTGTAGAGGAACTATTTCATGGCCAGTTATGATAGACATCTTTCTACTCACTTTCACTTTTGAATCTAAGTATCCAAGCATTGACCAGGCTCTAGGTAGTATAAAGGATAAGATATTTGAAGATTGTACCCTACCAGTGTATACTCAGCTTGATTGGGCCGTCCAGTTAGAACAAGCGCTAGAGTGTTACAACTTTGCAGAAGAGCCAATCGATGAGGATGAGAATCCTTGTAGTATCAACATTCTGGAGTCTAAAGGGACTCGTGAAGTTGATGGACCAAAGATATAGTTTCCAGTTGTCACAGAACCTATCAAGATTAAAAAGATCAATATTGGCACAGAAACATAACCAAAGTTTGCCTCTATTGGAGACTATTCGGATGATGAAACTGTAGGACACATTGCAAATCTGTTACATGACTATCAGGACCTATTTCCCACTAAGTTCATAGATATGAAGGGAATAGTAGGAGAATTGGGAGTCATGCGGATTCCTTTGAAAGAGGATGCTAGGCCAGTTAAGCAGCGTCCATACAGATTGAATCCTCGCTATAAATAAAAAGTTAAAGATGAGATTGATAAGATGCTAGCAGCAGGCATTATTGAACTAGTAGAAGAGAGTGAATGGGTTAGTCCCATGGTTGTGCAGGAAAATAAAACCAAAGGAGAAATCAGGATTTGTGTCGATTTGCGCAAACTCAATGACGCATCACTTCATGACCCATTTCTGACACCTTTCACTGATGAAGTTTTAGACAATGTGGGCGGACAGGAGATATAATCATTCATTGATGGATTTTCAGGCTATCACTAGATAAGAATCCATCCAGAGGATCAACATAAGACTACCTTTTATGACAGAATGGGGCTCATTCTAGTATACGGTAATGCCTTTTGGTCTTAAAAATACACCATCTATCTTTTCTAGAGTAGTAGTTGTTGTATTTAAGGAATACGTCCATAAATTCTTAGAAGTCTATTTTGATGACTAGACTGTATTTGGATTAATTGAAAAGCATATATGAGATTTAAGGCTCATGTTAGAGAAATGTAGGCAGTATCATATTTATGTTAACTTGAAGAAATGTATATTCTGTGCACCATTTGGTATTTTGTTGGGTCATATTGTTTGCAGACAAGGCTTGATGGTAGATCCTGCAAAGATTGCCATCATTGTAAATCTTCCAGCACCTAACTCAGTCAAGCAATTGAGGACAGTGCTTGGTCATACTGGCTACTATAGAAAATTCATCAAAGGCTATGCAAAGATCACAACACCTATGGAAAAGCTGTTAAAGAAAGACGTGAAATTCCTATGGAACGAGGAATGCTAGCAAAGTTTAGACACTCTTAAAGAGAGGATGGTTACAGCACCTATCTTAGTATTCCCAGATTGGAACAAGCCATTTCATGTACATGTGGATGCATCTGGCATCGCACTAGGATTGTCTTGACACAGCCAGGAGAAGGGGGTATTGATCACCCTATCACGTACTCTAGCAGAAAGTTATCTACCATAGAAAAGAACTACACCACTACAGAAATAGAAGGATTAGCTATGGTGTATGCTCTACAGAAGTTCAGGCACTACTTGCTGGGTGCCTCATTCAAGATGTTTACTGACCATTCCTCTTTAAAGTATTTGGTCAATAAACCAGTGTTAGGGGGAAGGATCTATAGATGGTTACTCTTATTTCAGGAGTATGATTTTGAAATTATTGTAAAACCAGGAAAATTAAATGCCGGACCTGATCATCTATCGTGAATAGACTCAGGAGAAGAACCAAGTAATTTAGAAGATAATTTTCCATATGCGCAATTGTTTTCTATCCAGATTGTAGATGATTATTACGAAGATATTATCTACTTTCTCACTACAGGGTGGGCACTAGTTGAGTTTACTAAGCAGTAGAAGAAATAGTTAGTTGTGAAAGGAGCAGATTTCACTTTGATCGTAGAACAATTATATAAGTTAGGTGTAGATGAAGTCCTGCGCAGATGCATGATGCCGCACAAGAAAGAGGCCATTATCAGGGAAGCACATTTAGGTACCACAGGAGGTCATTTCGCATGAAAGCCGACTGTGCAGAAAATTCTAGCTACAGGATTATGGTGGCCTACTTTGCACAAAGATAGTAAGGAGTTTTGTAGATGCTACAATATCTGCCATAGGGTAGGAAAACCTTCGCGAAGAGACAAAATTCCACTGCGACCATAGATCACGCTGAGGGAATTTGACAAGTGGGATATAGACTTCGTGGGTCCTATCAACCCACCCAAAAGTGACGAGAGCAAGAGCATGACAAAGAGGGAAGGAAAGATAAGAGAGACCTACGAACTAAGTTTACAAAAGAATCCATCATTAGTCAATTTATGCTTGAAGTGGCACAGGACTGTGTCGAAGCTATGGACAAAGAAGTCGCAGGACTTCGAGAAAGATTTGCAAGGACTTCACAGGAAGCCAAGGAGAAGCTACAGCAAGAGAAGCTAGTTGTTAGTGGCTTGGGGATGAGCCACAAGTAGGTGTTAGGGGACTATTGCAGTACGGCCCACAGCTACAGGAAAAGCTGCTATATCAGGACAATAAATTCAAAAGAAGCAGTACAGGAAGCGGCCGAGAAGAGAGAGCTCAACCACTACACTTAAGGCAGCGGCGAAGACAGGAGGGCTGAGATACCCTCATAAAAGAAAAGGAGAAACAAGCCGAGGTACTGACTACAAAGGATAGAAGGGGATCGATCGAGGAAGCAATTCCCATACCCACGATCAGTGCCGAGAAGCGTGGAAGACCGCAGAGAGCTGCAGTATGACTAGTAAGCAGCAGTTCAAAGTACAGATGCGCCGACGGTGACAGTTAGGTTTTTTGGGTTACTATTGGGATAGGCCCACAGTTTTGTAACAAGGTGAGACCTTTGGGACACCTATTTAAGAATGTATTTTGTATTGTGAAAGGTTGGTCAATTAGTCAATTAGACAGTTGGTCAGTTAGACAGTTAGTTAGTTGTTAATCGTCTGTATTGTAAGATATTGTAAAAGAGTCGAGCTCTGGTTCTATTATTCAATCTGTATTATCTTACTGTAACTAGTAGCTGACTCCTTGAGTATGAATGTAACAATCCACGGGGTGAGAGAGAGAGAGAGAGGATATATTGTAAGAAGAAAGCAGAATAGAAGAGAAGAGATCTAAGAGAGAAGGGCTCCAGCTGAGAATGCGGAGTTTCCCAGAAGATCTCAAGTTGCATAATAGGTTGCAGCGGAACTGTGTTTACTTTGTCAAGATATAATATAAAAACCAGTTCCTTTGGACGTAGCTTCCTCCTTGGAAGTGAACCACATAAAATTAGTGTGTTGTGTGACTATTTTATGTGATTGTGTTTATGTATTTGTTATCTGTTACCTGTTATATCAGCTTAGCTAACAGTTAATGAATGTGTGTATGCTATCCTTCAGTTTACAGTAAATTAGAGGATTAAATATGAGATGGATGTGTTAATTATTCTCCATATAAGTATCATTGTTTGATTCAGACCATAACAGTTACAGTGTCAAGAGATTCTTGCATATTCAAGTCCACAAGTTGAGCGCAATAGATGTTGAGCATATTAGACTATAGAAGCTAAGTGAAGTTGTTCAACACTCTTGTGAATGTTAGCTGAGCTAGTATAAGAGAGAAAGGGAAGTCATTGGACTGTGAGAGTTGGAGAGTCCTATTAAGTCTTACCATAAAAGCTATCACAACGCACAAAGGTGATATCACACTAACGGAGGAGCCACGGTGTGGGATATCGCAGGTAAAGAGTCAAGTACAAAGGAAATTTTGTGCATCATCGAAGAAGAAGTGATGCGATAAGATTCAGTCTCAGCAGACTCTACTTGGAAGAGAGATACAACATTATAAAGAGACTCAACTGGGTAACCAGAGTCAGGAGAAACCTAGGATGCTACAGAACCTGGTTGAGGACACATGAGTCTTCAGCCACCCCATCTAGGATCACTTCGGGTGAGACTTCAGGCCTCTTTTTGGTTAGTTTCTAAAAGGGCCAATGAGCTAGGGTTTTTGTTGGTACATTACAGTAAACCTGAGTCTGCCCATAGATAACCAACAATCTTCACGGGTGTTATCTCATGATTCTTCTTGTCATAGGAAGTTCTACAGAGCTAGCCCTTTTTCATGCTAGATGTAGGCCTAGCCACCATGTAGGTCTTCGCTCATCACTTACATCTGATCATGCAGAAACTAACCTATAGTCATATCAGAAAGGCATGCCCAGTACTCACATCTGACCATGTGGGATCCAATCCCACAACCCTGTCAGAAAGTCCCAATACTAACATTTGACACATGCAAGGAACCAATCCAACATGCATGTTCAAAAAGGATCAGCACTTATATTTGACACATGTGAGAAACCAATCCAACATACATGTTCAAAAAGGATTTGCACTTACATTTGACACATGCGAGGAACCAATCCAACATGCATGTTTGAAATGGCTCTACACTTACATCTGACACATGCAAGGAACCAATCCAACATGCATGTTCAAAAGGGAGTGCACTCACATCTGATCAAGTAGGAACCATTCCTACAGTCATATCAAAATGGCCCCCAGTCCCAGACTGAGCTACCTGGTGACTGACCAGGTGCCTCCATTCCTAGAATGGAAGTTGCCTTTACATCTATCGTACTCGACAGAATGGCCAGCACTCACATCTAACATGGAATGAACCTAATCCTTTAACCATGATAGAATGGATCAACCCTTACATATGATCAAGTGGGAACACATCCCTCTATCACATCATAATGGCTCTCAATCCCAGACTGAGGATTCCTAGTACCTCACCAGGTAGCTCCATTTCAAGAATGGCATTCAACGCTTACTTCTGATCATGTAGAAACCAATCCTATAGTAACATCAGAATGGCTCAGCACTCATATCTAACATGGGAGGAACCAATCCTCACATTCATAGAATGGCTCATCCCTTACATCTGACCTACTCGTCAGAATGGTTATGGATCTCAACACTCATATCTGACATGGAAGGAACCCATCCTCTCACCATGACAGAATGGATCAGCCCTTACATCTAACCATGGAAGGAACCAATATTCTCAGCATGTCAGAATGGCTATGGGACTCATCACTTTCCCTTGGAGGAAATCTTGATCTAGATAACACCAAGCTTCTCCCTGAAGTACTTGAACTTCATCCTAGCCAATGGCTTCATCAACACATCAGCTATCTGTTCCTCTGTCGCAACATACTAGAGCTTCACTGCTCCCCTCTGCACCATATCCCTAATATAGTGATACTTGATCTCAATATGCTTAGAATTGTCATGGAACACTGGATTCTCTGACAACTTCATGCAACTCTGGTTGTCACAATGTATACAAGTAGCATCCATCTAGAAATCAAATAAATCAGACAGTAGCTTCCACAGCCATATTGCCTCACAAGTACCTGAACAAGCTGCGACATACTCTGTTTCAAGTGTACTCAGTGCCACACAGGATTTCTTCCTGCTAAGCCAAGATATCACACCTGATTCCATACTGAAGAAACACCCTGAAGTGCACTGCCTTCCCAATCTCAATCAACATAACCTTTCAGGTTAATCTTTTGATTCGCCTCATACTTGAGCCCATAATCAATAATACCCTTTGAAACCATTAAGTTAACATGTCTCATTTTGTTCACAGCAAAGCAAGTATTTGGTATTGTATCTGTCAGGTACATCAAGGACCCAATCATCTGATGATACATCGTAGGATCAACCGAAGCATCACTCAATAGCTTCATGATCGATGCCATAGGTGTGGTCATGGCCTTGCATTCCATCATCCTGAACCTCTTCAGGATCTCTACTGCATACTTCCCCTTTCCACACCTCCATGCCTAGAAAATAGTGCATCGACACATAACAGGAGCATCACTGGTCTTCTGCCTTGAACCTTGAAGCAAAGGTTGGAATCTAATTTACTCTCAGTAAAGCCTAGAGTCATCAGTAATCTGGCCATCCTGTCATACCATGTCGAACCTTAGGATCTTATGCACTCACTCCCTCTAACCCATCATACTCCCTCTGTCTTCCATACTCTAAGCACTGAAACATTCTGTACCGGAGTGACAAGTAGCTTCCTCTGGTACTAATATTCTATGTATCCATATAGGATCACTGGATACCAAGATCCTCTATCTTGAACCTTTTAAAAAGTTCTACTTGCACCCATCTGTGAGCTTTTCAACCTTGTAGCAAGGGTTCAGATCTTCATCAAGCTCCTCATGTATGTGTTATCCCATGGGTATATTCTAAGATTGTACAAGGTCTTCTTTCATTTGCACACATGATTCTTCCTTTTATGTGTTTGGCTGCAAATGTCTCTTCGAATATTTCCTTGTATCCCACGATGTTTCCATCTACTGCATGATGGAACTACGAACTTCCATTCATGTATCGAGACTTCATCCTTGACATCATTCTTCTTGAACCGGTCTTCCCTTTCTTCTTGAAAGGTTCTGCATCAATGATGTCTCTGCATTTGTCATATTATTTTACATCTTGAACTATCGTCACTTGTTCTTCGGAACAAGTCTCATCCTTCTTTGGTTGTAGGCGATTATGTATGCAATCTTTTCTACAAGTCAAATGCATTTGTATGGTTAGAAAATTTTCATAAGGAATATTCATACTGGCAAGTTATTATGCATAAATATATGATCATGCAACTACTTTATCCAGTACAACATTCATCCATATCTCACTGAAACCTTTCTATATGCCTTCCATCTCTACCAAGACAACATTGAGATTGTGCACTAATCCAATATGTCCGCAAATAGGTTTCATTCTAGATAAGTAGCAATGGAGAGTTTTATAGCACCATGAGCTACTTACCCATCACATGCATATTAGTAGTATACTATCATTAATGCAAACATTCTATCATGCATAATGCATTAACTGAATATAAACAAATGCAAAACAATGAAATGACAATTGAATACTTATCTTTATTTGTTTCATGGGTAGACTCCTTCTTGAGCCTTTAGCTTCATCATCTTATTCATTCATAATAGCATCGTTTCTTATCCAAATTCTAAGGTGGATAAGAGGTTCTTCAAGAGTTGATTTCTTCATATTCCTCATCGCTTGAGGGGTCTTATTTTGATGGTGAGAGCTTGATATTCAATTTCTCCCATCTTCTCTTCTCTTCTTATGAGTCGACTTTCTTCTTCTTCCCAGAGTCTGCTAAAAGTAATTACTTCCTTCTAGCACACATTCCTTGAATGAATGAATGAATCCCATGATCCTGGGAGGCCATTCAATATGGCTATCACCACTTCTGCATTCTTCACTTCTTCTTTTACCGCTTCAAGTTGCTCTCTGATTTGAGAGACCCTTATTACTGTATGGTCTCTGCATTCTAGATCTTCACATTCTTCAACTTGTTTCTTAAGGTCATATTCTGATTTATGTTTTTCCCTTCAAATAGATTGGTCAAGGAATTGTTATGGAGAGAAATTCCTATGGATTGGGGTACCACAACAGACAACTTAACTCCATAAATCAATCATTTTCTATATGAAAGAGAAATCAAACAACTAACACTAAAGGATCTCAATTTGTACCTTATTTTGGACGGTTGATGTAGATCCCCGTTGAGCTTTACAACTCCAGCTTGAATTGATAAATTGCTTCCTCAACATTGAATAAACAAGACAAGCATGCTATATATAATTGTGTTAGCTCTACTCTAGCATATATATAATCAATAACATATAAGCATTTGAAATCATCCATGGATAAAATATTCATTCAAACACACATTATTGGATAGGAAAATATATTTCTATTAATATAAAATCAGAGATTACAATGAATACAAACTTTGTCGGCACGTCTACGAATCATAGAAACCGAGTCCTCCACTTGGGCCTCCACCACTTCAATCCTCCATCTCTTGATAGCAAGCTCATAAGAAAAAGGTAATTTTGGGAAGAACACAAAAGTGCTCCAAGGAAAAAAGGGGATGCAGAATCAAGCACAAGTTTCAGCAACAATGGACTATAGTTTTCTTGCTCTCAATTCCGCATATTCCTTCAATGTATCCAAAGGGTTCCTTATATATCTCTTCAATGGGGTAATGAAAGGTCGAATCCAACCGATCTCAAGGCATATGGAAGGCCAAGAGAATAGTGAGTCGGATCCACATCAAGGAAAACTCCAAAAGAATTTGGCCTTTTACACACATCCCGATGTACACGGTTTTAGAGGTCAAACCTGTGTACATACGCGAGAAAGGGTTTAAAATTCACATATGGCAATTTAAGCATGTTTTTAGGGATGATCTAGGAAATAGAAAAGGAACAAAAATGGTCCATGGGGTCTAAGGAGTCTGCATAGGGATAGGGAAGGGCATAAAAGTGTGATTGACCATGTGTGGTAAAATCATCTATAATATATGCCCCCTAACGTGTGAGGTCATAGGGGTCATACAATGGCCAAAATACATTATAAGTCCATCCCAGAAATGAAGTGATGAAGAACCCAGTGGAAGAACCAGCCATCCAATCAACACTATACAATGATACAACTCTGCATATAACTGCAAATACATATAGCAGTCCCAGATACATAAGAGTACAATGGCCATGAATAGGTGTTAACACCCAAAAAAGGTTCACTGCCTCATCTACCCCATTACATGGCTCATTTGTCCATAAAACCATCTGAAAAGCCTCCAAAAGGCTTAAAATGCCTCCAAAAGGCCATAAAACCCTCTTTTCCTCCAAAAAATATCCAAAATTCCTCCAAAAAGGAAAAAGTCTCCAAAAAGGAAGAAAAAATATAAAATAATGAGGAAAAGGAGGAAAAAACCCTAAACAGCTGAAACCCTAAATAGTTGAAACCCTAACCCTAAACCGGCACTCCACCACTATAAATAAGTGATGGAGACCCCTTATTCAAAATCCACAATCACAAGTATCCTGCCTCTGCCAAAATTGCTCGTGAAACCCTAGCTCACCATTGAGCTACTTTCACCATGAGAGCCCCTTTTGGCCCATTTCCACCATTGAAGAAAGAGAAGGAACAGTTGGAGCTCGAAGCAACCTCTCGGATCAGCGCAACGGGCTTCACCAACCTCCACATTGGAGGTCAGATCAATAAAATAATTCTTTACCTTTTACTTCTTGCTTCATGAACATGTTTACATTAATTTTCATTACTATTTAGCGTCTTTTATTTCAATTATCATTGAACTGCTACTAAGGAATCCATTGTCCTTAGTAGGTGCTCATTCGCACAAGCTAGGGGTAAAACCCTAGCAACAGTTTTGGCAACTCTGCTGGTCTTTTAATTGATTTTATTTTCCATTTTGTCCTTTCAGCTGTCATTTTCGGCCGCCGTAAACCTCCATTTTTTTATCCAAACCCGCGGTCCACCCGCGTATTTTCTCCAGAAACCTGCGACCTGAGCGCGCCTGTTTCATCCAAACCCGCGGTCCGCCCGCATCTTTTCTCCAGAAACCCGCGACCTGAGCACGCCTGTTTCGTCCAAACCCGCGGCCCGCCCGCGTCTTTTCTCCTGAAAACCGCCACCTGAGAGCGGCTGTTTCTTCCAAACCCACGGTCCACCCACGTCTGTTCTACAGAAACCCACGATCTGAGCGCGACTTTTTATTCCAAACCCGCGGTCCGCCCGCGTCTTTTCCCCAGAAACCCGCGGCCTGAACGCGCCTGTTTCATCCAAACCCGCGGTCCGACCACCGATACGATCCGACTTTTGCACTTGTTCCTGCTTTTGAACCCAGCCCCTTTGCTGCCATATGTTCTGCACCTGCACAGCCATCTATCCTACCTATAGTCCTACAGCGTTTTCTGCACCATTATTTCTGTTACCTTTTTACAACATTATTTAAAAAAAAAAAAAAATTCAGCATTGTTTATTCAGATAATTTTGCATGGTAAAATTTTTCTTTCAGTATTATTGATATTTAGGAAGTTGCCCTGGAACTTCTCTTCTGGGTTCATAACCTCACAAGCACACAATCTGTCACCTAATTCAAGTGAGACTTAAAAACTACTTAACTCAACCAACATTCTAACCCCACTTGGGGAACACAAAAGAATTTTTGTAGATAGGTAGGATCGAGGGGATAGGATTCCAATAACACCCCTCGGTTATTTACACTTGAGACATAGCTGTTGTCCAGTAGGGAACCAAAATCCCCTAGTATTTTTTGACACGGTCACAACTAGTTTATCAGAGGGCCTCTCGCTTAGGAGGGTTGAAGTCGTGAGATTGGTTTCGGAGGTCTGAGTGGAATACCGAACTCCATTCAGTAACTGAAGGGCTACCTTTCGCAGTTCTCGGGATATTCCTATATAAGGGTATTGCGGTTAAAGGACCAAGTGGCAGATTTACCTTTCTGGACGTGTCATGAACGGGGTATCTTAGTTGCCATTCTTCTAGGATTTGACTACCCGGTGTCCCTCCCGGTAGGGGGATACCTTAGCCACTTGGCTTTCCTACTCGTATTGTCTGACTTGGATTTCATCACCTTGCAGAGGATATGTTTAGTTGAGTCATAATACTTTTAGTTAGGTGTTTGCATGCTCCCTTACCTCCTTTTGGTCTAGTGAGTCCACTATTTTTTATTTTGTAGGCAACCTGCTGTTTCTTGGTATTCTGACCATTTCTATTGACACTCCGCCTATTGTAGCACGTAGTTACAGTGGGTGTTTTGAGTTGGTTGTTGGCCTGAGCGCCCTGTTTTTTGAGCTCTCCTTCTACACACTCGGTTGAATTAGAGTTTTTGATCTAATTTGTAGTTACCTCAACCCACAGAGATTTGACTCCATTTGTCACCATTGAGTCTCCGAGACATTCTCGGCACCTCAGAGGTGAGCCTCCACAGCACGGTTCACTTGAAACCACCCGTCATCGACACAGGTCATCATCACTTGATACCGCTCATCATAGATCTCGAGCCTTGTCACTTGACTCCACTCGTCAGCGGCATAGAAATCTGTCACCAGATACTGACGCCCACTCCGAGAACCCCCTTTACACTTCCCCTACTATCCCCATGGATGGCGTGAATCCCACTCCCATCTTAGTGGGGGCCGTTGGTGGCACATCCACCATGACACCAATTACCACACCTAATTTGGGTATGCCCTCCACGGGGGCCCCCTCTACTGTCCCCCTCACAGCACCAATTCCCGCAATGGGAATACCTATCCCTACTCCATTAGTGACCCATACTACCCATGGTGGTGCAGGACCTTCTTATACCACCTTAGTTCCCCCACTTGGGGGAAACCCCTCTCACATGACCCCTCCACTTGGGGGCATCGGCTCCAACTTGGTCCAACCCACTACCGTGTCACACCATTCGTCCAGTTTTCCATTCATGGCTAGCCTCAACCTGCCTGACCTAGCCAGATTAACCAATGACCCCATCCGACACGACCCTGCGTGGCCTCACATGCCCACCAAGCTCCCCTCTGACATCCCTAAGTTCGAGGGAAAGGCAGGTGAGGACCCACAGAACCATATCATTTCCTTCCATCTATGGTGTTCCTCTAACTACATAGTATACGACTCTATTCGCCTCCGTTTATTACAGCGCACTTTCACTAGCTCTGCTGCCAAGTGGTATATCGAACAACCCCATGGAACCCATGCCACCTTTACGTCCCTTGCCTCGACCTTCCTGCAGTTCTTCCAGTTACCTATCTGCTATGATGCAGGCGTTGAGATCCTACTATCATGCAGACAAAACACGGCTACCCACATCACGGACCACATTCATGAATGGCGTCGACGCCGTAGCCTATGCAAAATCAAGTTAGATGACCAGATCTTCCTAGATTGGTTCCTCAAATCCCTCCTTCCTATCATTGCTAAGGATGTGGCATCCGAAAGACCCCAGTATGAAGAAGAGGCTATCCTTAAAGCCCAACAGTTCGATCTCATTTACGCCCAGTCAGGTTATCTTTATACCATAATACCTGACGCCCCTCGTGACGATTCCTCCCAGCGCGATGCGCTGGGGGAATCCCACGCTGCCGACGGCATCATTGGCCATGTCTCTTCGTAGCCTCAACCATTTTCCATAGTCCGTCCTACCCCTAGCCCTGACCCTTCGCGGGCGACCTCACAGTCAGGAGCACACAACCCGTATGCTCCCATGACACATCACCACCATACCCATGGACCCTCATGTCCACCACAGTTTTTCGGTAATGCGACTCCTGCTCATGCCCCCCCTGTCGCACCTCAGCCCTACTATCACCAGCAGGCTGCACCAACCCCTGCGGCACACCCACAATCCGCTCCACAGCCATATCAGCAACCCCCTCAGGTTGCTGCACCTGCGCAGCTTCCACCTACATATCATCCACAGCAGCCGGCTCCAGCCCACGCGTAACCTCAGAATCCACCTACTATCCAAGGGAAAGTTTACGCTCAACAAAACCCGCAGCAAAACCAGAACAACCAACGCAACCAGGGCCAACAAAACCGCGGCAGAGGCCGAAATCGTGGGAACAACCAACCGACCGAGCAAGCTGGTCAACACGCTAATCCCCCCACTGGTAATAATGCGGCCCCTGATAACCAAAACCCTGATCGCCTGCCCAAGCAGGCTAAAAACCCCAATTTGTGCACAAACTTTCCTTGTTCTGTTTGCGGGGTCTATGGCCACTACACACATTTTTGTCCACATATGGAGCGAGTGAGGAAAATTTTGGCTGCGGATGTACACTGCCAAGGGCAGGAAGCTCCTCAAGCACCACCCAACCCCCCACAGCCTCAACAGCCACCTTTGGTGCTGCAGAACCCCTTACCAACCCAAGGCATAGTGAACACTGAACCGTTGGCTCCCCCTCAAAATAACGCACCAACCCAACAAATTACTTACGCTGCCCCTGAGCAACCCATGTTCGATTGAGGGACCCACCACTTGTTGATGATGTCCTCCGATGAGATCAACCTCCAGACCCGGCGGAACCAATATGGCTCCACCTCTGAAGCCCCTCCCGCCGATACACCTACTAACGCTCATTCCACTAATCAGGCGTTATGTATACCTCCACCTCCACTAGATGGCGCTCCCAGAGCGCCCCGTTTCCCACTTCACCGTATCAACAATAACCCCAATGTGCAGGCTGCGTCAAACTACAACATTGTCGATGACTTAGCCCAATCCCCCGCAGCCATGTCTGCGTTAGAAGTCTTAAAAACCTGCCCTTCGCAGCGCAAGATTCTACTCTCAGCCATTGGGGCTATCAATCCAAATGATTCGCAGTTAATGGCATTTGATTTGGACCAATCCGAACCCCACCTGCCTTCCACTTTGGCGTTCCAAGTTTCTGTTTCCATTCGGAATTTTGTCATCCATCGATGCATTATTGATGAAGGTGCCTCTACATGTGTCATGCCCACCTCCATCTGGCAAAAAATGGGATCCCCCCCTCTCCAGCAGTCCTCTACTGCGTTGCGAGCCTATGACGGCCATTCAGCTCAACCCCAAGGCCTATTAACTAACGTCCCCGTCTCACTGGCTGGCAAAATTTTCCTCATAAACATCGAGGTTATCAATGCACAGCTTGATTACAACCTTTTACTTGGCCGCAGCTACATGTATGCCATGCGAGCAGTTGCTTCTACTGTTTTTCACACCATGATGTTCCCCCATGAGAGACGCGTGGTCAAGGTTGACCAACTCACTTACCATGATCCCAATGCCCCTATGGCACCCGAAAATGTTCTCCCCATGATTGAACAACATGTTTTGGGTGCCACCACCTCATTCGTTTCTTCTTTGGGGACGGGCGTTTACTCTGATGCACCAATGACCTCAACCTTCCCATCTATTCCACCCCCTTCACCTACCACTGAAGTATCCAACCTATGTACCATGTCCCATAACACGCGAACTCCTACTACTCAACCGCCTTTGTTGCCTCAACCCCCTTTGGTACCTAGTCACATTGGTGCTACACCCATCCATACCATTCCTTTCCTCTTCCCTCCCTCAGGAGTAGTTAGCGCCTCGGTCATGGACACACTCAGCCTTCCTGGGTTAACCTTAGGATTACCCATTTGGTATCTTTCACCTCCCGTTCATCCGTCGACACCTGATGTCATCCTGCAACCGGTGCAACCCATTGCCACTACTAGTCAACCACCTCCTAGTGTTGCTACCCCGTCATCCTCCACAAAACCCCCCCCTCCTCTTACAAAACCCACTGGGGGCAGAGGTCCCCAACCTTACACTGCTGTCCCACCTCCTAAGATAGTAAAAACCCCCCCTGTGTTTCGTGCTCCTTCCAAATGCGCGCTGTGCGACGAATTGGGCCATGCGAATCACCTATGTCCTCAGTTACCAGCATTACAGGAATACATGCAACTGCTTGACGATGACCCCACTATCCCCGTTGTCCATCTAGAATCAACCCCTAAGCCTCGAGACAAATCCCTGCACACTAACCACTCCTGTGCCTTATGCGGTGTCTACGGGCATTACTCACATCACTGTCCCGATCTCCCCGAGTACAGAATAGCTCTCTTTGAAATGAACAATCTCGATCTTGAGACGGCACCACCCACCATTGTGGAAATCCATTCCCTGGTCTCTTCCCCTTCCGGAGAGGTCAATACCACTCTCTTTGAGATGAACAATCTGGATGTTGAGACGACACCACCCACCACTGTGGAAATCCACCCCCCAGACTCTTCCTCTTCCGACGAGGTTAATACCATTTATATGATCTCTTCCACCACTACTCCTTCGTCAACCGATTTGACGACACAAACATTCCATATGGATGAGGAGATTCTTGAGGCTCTCACTGCCCCGAATTATCCTTGGGATGACATGCACCATCGTTCCTACTTCCTCCCAGATGAATCTTCCTCTAACACTGCTACCCAATTTGCAGTTGAATCCAAAGACTTCCTTCCCCCCAAGGTCGACTGGTTCAAGGACCCTAGTCCTGCTCCTGACACCTTCGAAGAGGGTAACATGGCCAACATATCACCTGTCATCCAAATTGATATCGCTTCCCCCGGAGGTACCCCCGAACTCATCGCTTTAGGAGCATCTTGCACTGCGCAGGATATTGAGGCATACAAAACACTCTTCAAAGAATTCCGTGATGTCTTTGCCTAGTCCTATACCGAAATGCCTGGTCTTGAACCTGCCATTATAGAGCACCACATTGACACATGGCCCGATGTACCCCCTGTTCGTCAGAAATAGCGTCCCATTCATCCCTCAAAACTCCCAGCTGTCAAAGCAGAGATTGAGAAGCTTCGCACGGCAGGATTCATTTATCCTATTGCCTATACCACTTGGGTTTCAAACCCTGTTCCTGTCAACAAGAAACAAGGCACCATTAGGGTATGCACTGACTTCCGCGACTTAAACCGCGCCTGTCCCAAAGACAATTTCCCTACGCCATTTATTGACCAGCTCATTGATGCGTGTGCAGGGCATGAAGTCCTCTCGTTCATGGACGGTTTTTCTGGATACAATCAGATCCAAATCCGCAAGGAAGACCAATACAAAACCGCTTTCACTACCCCATGGGGCACCTTTGCCTATTGCGTCATGCCTTTCGGCCTAAAAAATGCTGGTGCCACATTCCAGTGGGCCATGACCTATTGCTTTCATGATTTGGTCCATATCTTACTCGTCTACCTTGATGACCTTACAGCTCGTTCCTGAAAATGATCAGACCACCTTGATGACCTTCGGCAAGTTTTTTTGCGTTGTCGCAAATATCAGATCTGCTTGAACCCACACAAGTGTGTCTTTTGCGTCCCGACAGGCCGATTGTTAGGTTTCATTATTTCCCAGAAAGGAATTACTGTTGATCCCCTGAAAGTCCAAGCCATCTTAGACCTTCCCTCTCCTCAAACGCTCCGGCAACTCCAAAGTTTGCAAGGGCGATCCAATTTTCTTCGATGCTTCATTCCTGATTATGCCACAACCATTCACGGTTTCTTACGCCTACTCCGTACCCACATACCCTTTGTCTGGGAAAAGCAAGCCGGCGCTGCATTCGAAGCCCTCAAGAAATCTCTCACACAAGCCCCCTTGATCTCCCCTCCGGATTTCTCTCGGGACTTCATCCTTTACGTCTCAGCATCCGAGCATGCTGTGTCCGGAGTCTTGGTTCAAGAAGACGCCTCACGCCAAGAGCATGTCATTTACTACGTCAGCCAGACCTTGTCCGGCCCACCCCTACGTTACCCATATGAGGAGAGACTAGCCCTAGCAGTGGTCTTCTCCGTCCAAAAGTTGCAACACTACATTTTGCTTAGTCATACCACAGTCGTCGCCAATTCTAACCCCATGGTATATCTCTTAAACCGGCGGCTCCTGCAAGGCCGTGTGGCTAATCAAATG
>LPNX010720184.1:0-58427 GCA_001517045.1 Pseudotsuga menziesii | reverse complement strand
ATTACTATTTAGCGTCTTTTATTTCAATTATCATTGAACTGCTACTAAGGAATCCATTGTCCTTAGTAGGTGCTCATTCGCACAAGCTAGGGGTAAAACCCTAGAAACAATAGGCATGATACAATATAACATGTGTGGTCATCACCACGTACATACATAGATCAGAATCTCCATAATGAAGATATACAAAGGATCATGATCTCCATGAAGACCAAAGATATACAATAGATCAAGATCTCCATAATGGCTGGAAATGTTTGACATATACTGGAATCAAGTCACGAGAGCTGAAATCTCATGAACACTGTCACGATCAAGGAGGTAGCATATATGAGATGCCGCCAATATGAAAGGTATTCTACACAAACTGCTATGAGTACATGTCCTACTATGTGAATAGAGGTGTTGAGGTCGAACATAGTAGTCCATCATCTGACTACTGGTCATTGATGTATACCATTAACAAACGCGAGATCACCCACCGATAATGAAAATAGGAATCAAGGTACCAGAGTGAAAACTAACAAGTGTGAATAAATGTGTTGAGGTCGAACACTTGAGAGAATCCATCAATCAAGGGACATTGATGTATTCCCAAAGAACTGTCGATGGAAAGAGAACCTACCATTGATGACTGCAAGTATCAAGGCACTCGGAAATGGCTCTAGATTCCTATCCCAGAATAAATGATCTGAAGTCGATAGGATGAAATTCCTTGGAAGGATGACATTAAGGAATCCCCCATCATCCAACACAAGGTACTCAGCAAATATGTATAATGTGGAAGAACTTGATCATAAGGTGCATGAACCAGTAACTGTACCAGGAATGGTCGACATGCAAAGTCAAGGTAACTAAAGAATGGCCAACTCAGGTTTCAACTTCCTTCGAACAAGAGTATAACGATGAATGGTGACTGCATGTAGGTAGCATAGACTCGATATACAAACTGGGACATCTCTGTGACACAGGAGGCATCAACATAGGCTCCATAGGGACTAGAAGCTTAACCATTCGGTGGAGATAAACTTAGATAAACGAGTACAGCTCCTAAAGTCAAGCTATTAACCCAACCAACAGATGTGATATACAGTGCTCTGTTGGAAGGAGACACAACTTGACTACTGCCAAATATAACATCTTTCATTGTCCAACTTTTTGGTTTTTAAATTTTTTTTGCACTTTTTCAAATATTTGAAAAGCTTGAAAAAGAATAAAATTCCCTTATAGTTACAGACTAGGAGGAGACGAGTGTCAAATAGGAAAGCAAACTAGTCCCAAGCAGTGGAACATACATATGCTCGATGCAAGGATACATGTGTAGGATAGCGACACTCGGGGGAAAGTCCCCTCCTGGTAAAATAGGGAATCAAGCTGCAAAGGATATATAGAATGGCTCTGCATGGCTAGACAAGAGACAAGCTTGGGCTATATGGCTGATACTCAAAGTCAGGGAAGCTGGAATAAGGCTCAATAAGGCAGGAAAATCTCATGATAATGCATATACAACTTGAAATAAGGAATTTTGGGGGAAATAGGCCAGCAAAAGATAAAGAGGAGTATGAGGCTCTTGTGAAATGTCATGGAAATACTATACAATGGACTCCCACACCCTAAAGGACAAAATTGTCAGCATTGGAACCAAATGCAATTAGGGAGCTAACTAGGGAACCCATGTAAGGTCAAGATCTACCATTCTAATCATGCCACTTATAAAATAGCAAGAAGGTTCCGTGACAAGATAGAATGGGTTTGTACCTACGGTTATAATGAAACAGTCATAAGGTCATGAAAAATGCAAATGGTGGTGAAACCTAACCTATATGTCATTTTAGACATGATACCTAAAATTGGCATGAACGGTTCAACACAATGGTCGAAAAGATGCTCAAAACGGACTCCTACATCATATATTAGTAAAAAACGGTCCAAACTATAGAAAAGGGGATAAAAATTTTCAAAATTTTGAAAAATTTCTATAAATAGTAAAAAATTCAAAACATTATATAACATTTGAAATTTTTACCCAATTGAGCTTAGAACTTCAACAGTAAATTCTGAGAGATCCAGCCGGCAGAATGCACTACCGTTTTTTCCAGGTAATTACCCATGCCCTACTCTTTCATTTTCATGCAAATTTTTCAATTTTCCATGGTCAAATAAGGATTCTAGGAAATTCTAAAGTATGCTCCATGGCCCATGCAGAAATCAAGGATTTTTTCTCGTATAGGGCTGGATATACGCTGGAAAATCCCTCAAAGTCATGTACATACATGATTGTTTAGCAAACAGTCGTGTATGAGGCCGCGTTCAAGGTTTTTTAAGTGTTCTAATAAATCAAACTTGAATTCAGTGTGCAGGATGGTTTTAGAATGGAGAGAACATGAGCATGGGGATGTAGAAGAAGCAGTACGTGGTGATCTAATGGCACAATAGGCTCTTCGTGCATGCGAGCTCTATAAGTTTTGGTGTCTTGGTGACTTAAGAGCCAAACCAAGACTACTGGAGATGCTAGTAGACTATTGGGATCCCGACTCAGAGTCTTTCCATATTGATGGGATGTCCCTCACCATAGAAGTTGAGGACATATACTTTATTACTGGACTTTCCCGATGTGTAAAAGTGGTGAACCTACGATCTCGTGGGCCCATAGGTGGCCTCACCATAGATGAGTACATAGCTGTCTATTGTTATCCAGACACTGAGAAGGTCAGGAGTCAGATCCCAACTAACTCCATATAGGTGCTAGGCATAAAGGCCATTCTAATAACACTGGGCAGGATAGCAGGGCTAGCTTCACTCCACCAGGCCTCGTGGCCTCTGATGTTCTATCTAGTGGAGTGCATGAGACTGATGGTGTATGATTAGAGCACTACACTACTGGGAAACATGAAACACTAGCTCAGTGAGTGCAAGATGGGCTGAGTATGGAACTTTGGTTTCAGTATCATACTGAGCACATTTTTCTTTGAGCATGTTTCAGGATTGATACCTAGAGTTGACGTTCCTCTTCATGGGGTTCAATATCCATCCCAACGATGTTGGGCAGATGTGATGTGCAGACTAGGTGGAGGTAGGGTGTCCAACCCCTATCCAACTGATTTCTTTCCATGGTGGTAATGGAAAATAGTTGCCATCCATGATTACCCCTATGTAGGGATAGATGTTCGGGGAGACCTCGACATGCTATTACCACCAGGATCGGCATACGGTGACATTGGTAACAAATCCCAACCCTCCTTTTAATAATTTTGAGTTATTTAATTTTTTTTGTGTTTTTTGATATATGGAATAAAAAAGACATGTTTTTGCATAACAATAGATAGTGACATCCTATCATATGAATGCAGATGTAGGACCATAATGGACTGAAATCTTCCCTTGTCATAGATGAAGGGGAAGAGGAGATGACATTACGGGTGTGGATGCGGAGTGAACGCTCCAAAGAATTCATACCAACTTCATGCGGCTGACACACAGGGTACCCATCGTGCAGGTTGAGGACCTGCCTGAGGCCATGCAGTGTCAGGTGGTGGGTGTGCCATGAGCATGGGTGCGGTTATTTAGATGACTAGCTAGAGCTATGGTGACATTCCACGATCAGAACCCCGCTCCTCCTCCCCAATATTAGATACCTGGGAGTGATACATTTTGTACTGCCATGTATTTATATTTTGGTGGCTCGAGAGCCCCATTTTTGTATTATGACACTATGTATTATCACATTTTGGATGTTTTAATGAAAAAACTTTTATGATGATCGGTTTATTTATTTACATGTGTAAAAATGTATGTTTGTGATGAGCTTATTGTCTATGAAACAAATGCCAGTCTAACATGCAGTTAGCATATGAGTCAGCAACTTGATTATTAATTCTTGGAACATGTATGTATGTTATGTTGTCAAATTGCCATTCTAACAATCTCACATGTAAGACTCTCTGTAATAATGTTGGATATCTAACATGATACAATCCGTTAAGCTGTGACACTACTAACTCGGAATCAAGACGTACCTCAAGATATAGAACACTATGTGAAATGGCATCCCATATAAGCTCGATAATGGCACTATATTCAACAACATTGTTTGAAGAGGGCTGTAAACATATGCCTCCTGAAGACAATACCTGACCCATAGGAGTATAAATCACCCAAGAAGTAGAGGCTGAGTGTTCAGTGTGACAGCTTGCACCATCCATGAATCCTATATATATGGAAGACTCCATTGACATCTACAATATGAAATGGAAGCTAATCAACAAACCTAATAATCATAAGAAAGACCTAACCATGCAAAATGTTGTACAATAATATACAATAGTCAGCGCTGGATGAAAGTTATGCATAGTATTTTTTAATATAGAGCCCATTTCTAGGCTCCGCTAAGGCCGTCCCATCATAATCTACTAGCTCATAAGTGCCCTTCTCTGACACATGTTTAACCATGTAAGGACCATGCCACATGGGGTTCAATTTTCCTGCCCCCAAGGGTTCTTTATCTTGATCCCACAAAAGGACCAAATCTCCTTCACTAAACCTCCTTGGACAGACAAATTTATCGTACTGGACCTTAACGTGATGCTTATTCACTTATAGAGCCATTAAAGCATCTCGGCGTTGCTCATCAAGATGCTCTAAATGGACCAAATGTTCCTCTAGTGGAGAGGTGTCCGGTAAGAGATCTATGGATAGCTTCCAAGAAGGGATTTCGCACTCAACCAACAATATAAACTCCACTCCATGTACAAGTGAATATGGAAAAAAACTGGTGGCGGTCTTAACCACGGTCCTATAAGCACACAAAGCAGGATATAACATAATATGCCAATTAGTCTTGCTTTGTGCGATGGTTCGTTGGAGAATATACTTGAGTGATTTATTCACTGCTTCAACTTGTCCATTGGCTTGAGGGTAATAAAAACAAGAATGCTCCTGCTTATACCCTAACTCCAAGGCCAACTCTTCCATCATGCGATTTTGAAAGTGCCTACCATGGTCAGTGACAAGCTCTTTTGGAATACCAAACCGAGTAATAATCTGGTTGAATACGAAGTGCGCGGCTGTATCACCATTGGATTTAACTGTAGCCATAGCCTCAGCCCATTTCATGAAGTATTCAATAGACATGATAATATGATGATCCCCCCCCAGCTGAAGCTGGGTTGCAGTCCATGAAATCAAGCCCCCACTTAGTGAAGCGACCGGTGGTGATAATGGGATGTAATGGGGCAGGACATGAACGCATATCACATGTGAACACCTGGAAAGGGTGGCACTTCTTAACCACATTGACACAATCTTTAAATATTGACAGCTAGAAATAACCCGCTCTCAATATTTTTTGGGCTGTAGAAAGCCCAGATAAATGACCACCACACGCCCCTCCATGGTAATATTTCAGCACAAGCTCAGCCTCCTCACGAATTAAACAACGACGTCAAATGGAATCTACCCCACGGTGGTACAATGTGTTATCAATCTACCCCATAGAAGTAATTCTTGGATATGTGATGTAATCATCATCGTTCATCCCATGAGAGGTGAGTAGGGACCTTCAATGTTTGTAAATATATTATAATGTCTCCATACCATGGATCGAAAGTTGATATCAAGAAGATGTGCTCATCGACAAACATATCTTCACAAGCCTCCTCCTCCTCACTTGGGAAATCAGATATAAGATCTGCAAAAATCAACGATTTCTTCGATTTTGCCAAAACAAACTCGAGATCGAATTGTTGGAGGATGACAATCCACTTATTATAATTTCTCCCTATCATCCTTCTAGTGAGGATGAACTGAAATGGATTGACATGGGAAACCACCAAGGTCTTGCAAACGAGAATATAGTGTCTCAATCTTTGAACCACATGGACAGTAGCTAAGGTAAGCTTCTCCACATGGGAATAATAGATCTCTGCATCAATGAGGTTCCAGCTCATATAATATATGACATGCTCTTAGAGCTCCTCATCCTCTTGAACCAAAACCATACCAATCGTCTCCATGGATGCAGCCACATAAAGTAGAAAGTCACGGCTATAGTCAGGTGGACTAATCACCGGGGTCGATGCTAATGCTTGCTTAAGCGCATTAAAGGACTCCTAGGCTCACTCATCCCAACAAAAGGTAGTGTCCTTCTTCAAAACATGCATAAAGCCTCTAGTCAAATTGGCAAAATTCAGGACGAATCTCCGTAAGAAGTTTTCCATGCCTTGCAAACATTGAATATGAATAATGTTTTTCGGGGGAGACAATTAAAGTATTGCCTCAACCTTTAAAGGGTCAAATCTTATACCCTCTTTGGAGAAAATGAATCCTAATAAGCAACCATACTTCATGCAAAAGATGCACTTATGAGGATTTAACCTGACCAAATAATGGCAGCACCTTTCGAACAATAATATCAATTGGTAGGAATGATGCATTCTCATGCGAGAATGAGCAGCAAGGCCATCCAAAAAGACTTCAATAATCGATTTAGATCATGGAAGATCAAGGTCATAGCCTGCTGAAAAGTGGCTCTAGTGTTTTTAAGGCCAAAAGGCATCTTCTGATATGAAAAGGTTCCCCAAGGACAAATAAAGGCAGTCTTATGTTGGTCCTTAGGTTTCATTTGTATCTAATTGTATCTGAAAAAGCCATCCATAAAGGGAAATACCTCGCTTCCCGCACACTCATCCAAAATTTGATTAATAAACGGTGTGGGGAAATTGTCCTTAGGATAGGCACGATTCAAATCACAGAAATCAGTACATATGCGGATCATTCCCCGCTTCTTATTAAATGGAAAGGGTTTTGAAACCCACTCCATTAAGGGAACAAGATAGATAAAACTGGCATTTAACAACTTTTCTATCTCAGCCTTAATCGCGGGTGCTTTCCTAGGATTCACCGCACACAAGCATTGTCGAACAAGCTTAGCATTGGGGTAAGTTTTATTCTCATGTTGAACAATGCGAGGGTCGATACCTGGCATTTCATCATAAGACCAAGCAAAGATATCATGAAATTCTTTAAACAAATTGGTGTACTCTTGAATATCAGCATGGGAACATTCTACCCCAATATAGACATTCTCAATCTTTCCAGGATCATGAGAGATATTGATAGGGATGGTAGGAGATATATTCACCATGTTTCCGTCATCCATAGGAACAGGAGAGCTTAATGGAATCATGGGACTACCAATTCTCTCACTAATAATCCCCCTATAGTCTTCACACTCCAAACGGTCAAGCTCGGGAATAAAATAAGATCTATGATGCAACTTTTCCCAAGGTGGCTCAACCCCATACATAGCCTTAATAATATCCTCATCAGAAGGAAAAACCCTATCAAGGCAGTCCTGTGTGTGAGAAGACTGAACCGCCCATGCAGGTAGTACAGATGGGTCCTCCTCCTCCATCCATGAAGAGGAAGGACTAGGCTCTGCAACACACAGAAGATTAGCTTGATAAGATATCACAGTTGTAGGAAATGGAATTTTTGTCTCTATGGGCTCATTCGAAGGACTCGGTGTAGGAAGAATCCAAGGATCTTCCATATATGTTGTGCTAAAAGACACTGATCTTACCGATGATGAAGCCTCATCCAGAATAGACCCTATCATAAGGACAGGTGTAGGACAATTAAATCTTCCCATAAGGGATGGATACATGTTAACACCCACACTCCTAGTTGCCGGCTGAGAGTGCTTTGCAGTCGGGATGGAAGCTCCCGAAGATGCGGTAATCGATGGATTCTTGAATGACGTTTGATCAATCATAACTATCTTCCCATTAAATGAAAAGCATACAACTCGAAATAGAGAAGAATCTACAGCTTGCATACTATACATCCAATTCCTACCCAAGAACAAATTGTAGTCAAGGGGCGCATCCGCCACCTCGACCTCTATTCCAACAGTCTTCCCCCCCAAATGGACCTTAAGAGAAGGAAGAATTCCATGCGGTCGAAACGATCTTCCATCGAAAGCAGTCAACATGGTACTGGATTTAGACAACTCAGGGGAACCCAAACCTTTCCAACACACCAAAGACATCACGAAAGCAGTAGCACCTTCGTCAATCATAGTGTGTTTGACGATCATGTTAAGACATTCTACATGAATCAAGAGAGACACATAGTAATTCAAGCGAGGCTGAAGTTCCGCGGTTTCAAATTTTATGACAGAGGAATAATTATCATCATTCACACCTAGGTCAGAAAGTAAATACTTCCTTTGCGAAGGACAACTCTGAAGTACTTCAAGTGCAGACATCACACAAGGAGTGTGGCCCAAATCCTCAACAACAGAATAGTTCCAGGTGGCTTGGGAATTAGGATTGTTCCCCGAACACTTAAGGAATCCCTTAGGAATGCAAGGTGCAACTTCAGGTTTATCCATAGATTTTTCAATACGCAAAGGACTCCCAAGTGGATCAGGATCCTTTCCAAGGTCAGGTTGTGATGAACCATAGTCCTTCACATGATTCACAACCTTATTAGCATGGACCATGTTGATGCAACCATGACCACTAGTCTCTTGCAAATCTTGATCACCACCAGACTAATCATGGGTCCTCAAGTTCATGTTTTGATTACGAGGTAAAGGGTTGGTCAGCATAGCTGGGCCCTGTGCTATGAATCTTGAGGCCATAATTCAGAGAGTAAGTGGGTTGTTGATACCCATACCCATAAGGTGAATAACCCTATTCATAATGCATCCCATAATAAGGTCCATAAGAAATCCCATGAGATGTCCCATGAGACACTCCATAAGTAGGAATATATGCTCCAGAAGTAGTAACATGACCTCCAGAAGTAGAAATACAACCTCCTAAAACAATAGGAGGTACTTGACTCTGAGACACAACTGTGCGAGTAGCAGCAGTATGAACATGAATCATAGCAACATTCCGGCCCGAAGGACCATGTGAATGAGGGGGAGGAATAGAATTCTAAGAACAAGGAATAGAGGACGAAGGGACATGTGAAATTATGTATGTGGTGTTCCTTATAGTCACTCATCGAGGTTCTGGTATCCTAATAGGATTACTAACACAAGGTCTAGGAGGAATATGTGATGTCGCTTCCACCGCCGGGATGGAAGGTGCAATGTGACTCGTGCTCCCAAACCTCTCCACATGGTAAGGAATAGGAGTTCCCCTAGGCGTAGTGTTAAGCTCAAACTCTGACTTGACATGAAATGCCAGATCATGTGTAGGGATACCAGACATACCATAACTACCATAACTAGTGCTTGTGGGTTCATGATTAGTCTTGTCACTCGGCATCCAATACTGGTGACCCATGAATCAGGGATCATAGCTAGAGTGAGTAGGTCTTTCATGTGAAGGATCAAACCCAGAATGTGCAGGCATATTAGGTGAAGGATCAAATGTAGGAGTAAACTCTTCGTCCTCTACTTGAGGTGGAGAAGATAGCTCAGGAATACCATGTTCATGATCTCCCATCATGTGTGAATCAATGTGCAAAGTGGTCCACCTATACTATGTGTTTCTCTCTCCCAAAGGAGGAGGAGATGAAGAAGGCGGAAGTCCTGCTAAACAATGAGAATGGTGAGGAGCCACACCCAAATCCACAACGACTCAAAAAATGCAAAAGACTCACTAATTATAGAAACCCTAGGAAAGCTAACATGCACAAAGCATACACTAATAAAATCTAAAGCCAAGCACAAGCAATCAAGGGTAGGATAAGTGAGCTCCCGAATGAAGCAGGTATGTCTCACCTAGGAGATGCTTGAGACTCCCATACACAACAAGAAAAGTTTCGTAACCAATTATTGTGGCCCTTAGCTTCAACGTGTAAAGTGACTGTGCTATCCGACCCCAACCTAGTCGAGACACCTGCAGAATAACCCCTGCAAAGTACCCCCTCAATATCCTAGGTAAGGCAACTAAGGTCACCTCAATATAATCAATGCTCAAGCAGACAGTCGTAGGCAGGATTGACCATATGGTTAGGGTAGCAAAGCTCAAAACTCTCGAAAGAGCCCCCCAGATATGAATACAATCCTAGAAATATCTCCGATGCTACTCAGTTACGACTAGGAGTCATCCCAATCAATAACTTCTCACACTGCCTCGCGCTTAACTCCCTTTTGAGAGGAGGGTCCTGAGAAACACTAATTATACCAAGGAATTTCACACTCTCACCTGGACAGACACGTACATGTTGTTGTTTAGTGGTATTGGATAATTTACTCACAGTGAACTATTCCAAGACCTTAAAACCTAATCTTGTTGGTGTACCCTATCAAAGAAAATAGTGTAATCCATTTTAATTAAGTGTTGATTTTATTTGGCTTTATTACTCAAAAGAGGTAGATGGCTGTGAAACCAATGGTGTTATGATGCAACACGAAGCAAAATGCACACCTAACAATCAATGCAAATGCATTGTGTCGAATGAAAAACAGGGCATGCTACTACATGAAATGCAATTTTTTTCTTCAAATGACAAATGCAATCATTCCTATATGAAATCCTGACTAATACTCTAAGGAAATCTAGTGCAAGTACCATGCAAAATGCAAAGTGCAATGCATAATGATGCAAAGAAGCAAATATTTTTTGACTTTTTGAATAAAAATGAGATACTAAAGCAAAAGAATGATTCTACTACCCCCAGACTCGTGATGCACAATTGAACAACACTCACACAAAGTAATAAGGTAAAAGAAATCTAATGCACTAATCCCAAAACGAAAAATAAAAAATGAAATGACAAGAACATTCTCAAAAAAGAAATTTACCCTAAAAAAATGTCTCTGGTCAGAAACAGAGGTGTATACAGACTTTAGTAGTATCAAAGGAGACTCAGTAATCATCAAAGTTCACCCAACAACAATCAATCTTCCTCTAGAAGGAAAAAATAAGGGCATACATGATTGTTCGTAGTAAACCCGTGTATGTACGTGGATATAGCAGTCAAAGCCGCGTGTATACGTGACTGTGAGTTAGAAACTCGCGTACAGGAAGAGAAATGTACAAAAATAAAGGTAAATAGAAAAGCTGAGACAAAATTCACACCAATCAGACACTACCAGGGAAACATGCCCCCATACCTGACAAAGAAACAGAGAAATAAGATAAATTCAAGAACATTGAATGCCGATAAAAACCCCCAAATGACAACTACTAGGAACTCCCTAGCAGAGTCACCAATTCTGTTATGGAGAGAAATTCCTATGGATTGGGGTACCGCAATAGATATCTTAACTCCAGAAATCAATACTTTCCTATATGCAAGAGAAATAAAACAACTAACACTAAAGGATCTCAATTCGTACCTTATTCTAGATGGTTGATGTAGATCCCCGTTGAGCTTTACAACTCTATCTTGAATTCGTAAATTGCTTCCTCAACATTCAATAAACAAGAGAAGCATGCTATATATAATTGTGTTAGCTCTACTCTAACATATATATAATCAATAACATATAAGCATTTGAAATCATCAATGGATAAAATATTCATTCAAACACACATTATTGGACAGGAAAAGATATTTCTATTAATATAAAATCAGAGATTACAATGAATACAACCTCTGTCGGCATGTCTGTGAATTGGAGAAACCGAGTCCCCCAGTCGGGCCTCCACCACTTCAATCCTCCATCTCTCGATAGCAAGCTCACAAGCAAAAGGAAAGCTTGGGAAGAGAAAAAACGTGCTCCAAGGGACAAAGGGGATGCAGACTAAAGCACAAGTTCTGGCAAAAATGGACTATAGTTTTCTTGCTCTCAATTCCTCATATGCCTTCAATGTATCCAAATGGTTCCTTATATAGATCTTCAATGGGGTAATGAAAGGTCGAATCTGAGCGATATCAAGGCATATGGAAGGCCAAGAGACCAGTGATTCAGATCCACATCAAGGAAAAATCCAAAATATTTTGGCCTTTTGCACACATTTTGATGTACACGGTTTTAGAGGTCAAACCTGCATATATACATGATAAAGGGTTTAAAAGTTGCATCTGGAAATTTAAGCATGCTTTTAGGGATGATCTAGGAAACATCAAAGGAACAAAAATGGTCCATGGGTTCTAAGGAGTCTGCATAGGGACAGGGAAGGCCATAAAAGTGTGATTCACCATGTGTGGTAAAATAATCTATAACAGATGCCCCCTAATGTGTGAGGTCAGAGGGGTCATACAATGGCCAAAATACATTATAAGTCCATCCCAGAAATGAAGTAATGAAGAACCCAGTGGAAGAACCAGCCATCCAATCAACACTATACAATGATACAACTCTGCATATAACTGCAAATACATATAGCAGTCCCAGATACATAAGAGTACAATGGCCATGAATAAGCATGATACAACATAACATGTGTGGTCATCGCCACGTACAATATACATAGATCAGAATCTCCATAATGAAGATATACAAAGGATCATGATCTCCATGAAGACTGAATATATACAATAGATCAAGATCTCCATAATGGCTGGAAATGTATAACATATACTGGAATCAAGTCACGAGAGCTGAAATCTCATGAACACTGGCATGATCAACGAGGTAGCATATATGAGATACCACCAATTTGGAAGGTCTTCTACATAAACTGCTACGAGTACATGTCCTACTATGTGAATAGAGGTGTCGAGGTCGAACATAGTAATCCATCATCTGATTATTGGTCATTGATGTATACCATTAACCGACGCGATATCACCCATTGATAATGATAATGGGAATCAAGGTACTTGAGTGCAAACTAACAAGTGTGAATAAATGTGTTGAGGTCGAACACTTGAGAGAATCCATCGATCAAGGTACATTGATGTATTCCCAAACAAATGTCGATGGCAAGAGAACCTACCACTAATGACTTCAAGTCTCAAGGCACTTGAAAATGACTCTAGATTCCTATCCCAGAATAAATGATCTAAAGTCAATGGGATGAAATCCACTGGAAGGAGGGAATTAAGGCATCCCCCATGATCCAATACAAGGCACTCAATAAAGCTATATAATGTGGAAGGAATAGATCATAAGGTGCATCAATGAGTAACTGTACTGGGAATGGCCAACATGCAAAGACAAGATAACTAAGGAATGGCCGACTCAGGTTTCAACTTCCTTTGAACAAGAGCATAACAGAAAATGGTGATTGCATGTAGGAAGCATAGACTTGATATACAAAATTAAGACATCTCTATGACAGAAAAGGCATCGATAGAGGCACCATAAGGAATGGAAGCTTAACCAGTTAGTGGAGATAAACTCAGATAAATGAGTACAACTCCTAAAGTCAAACTATTAACCCAAGCAATGGATGTGATACACAGTGTTCTGTTCAAATGTGACATGACTCAACTGCTGCCAAGGATAACATATTTCCTTGTTCGGTATTTTTGTTTTTTAATTTTTTTTGGACTTTTTCAAATACTTGAAAAGCTTGAAAAAGATTAAAAATACTTTATAGTTACAGACTAGGAGAAGACGAGTGTCAAATAGCCAAACAAAGTAGTTCCAAGAAGTGGAACATACCTATGCTCGATGCAAGGATACATGTGTAGGATAGAGACACTCGGGGGAAAGTCCCCTCCCTGTAAAATAGGGAATCAAGCTGCAAAAGATATATAAAATGGCTCTGCATGGATAGATAGGAGACAAGATCGGGCTATATGGCTGATACTCAAAGTCAGGGAAGCCGGCATAAGGCTCAGTAAGGCAGGAAAAGCTCATGATAATGCAATTACAACTTGACATAAGGGAGTCCAGGGGAAATAGTCTAGCAAAATATCAAGAGGAGTATGAGGCTCTTACGAAATGTCATGGCAATACTATACAATGGACTCCCACACTCTAAAGAACAAAATTTTCAGCATGGGCACCAAATGCAATTAAGGAGCTAACTAGGGAACCCATGTAAGGTCAAGCTCTACCATTATAATCATGCCACTTCTAAAACAACAAGAAGTTTCTATGACAAGATAGAATGGGTTCGTACTTATGGTTATAATGAAACAGTCATAAGTTCATGCAAAATGCAAACGGTGGTGAAACCTAGCCTATATGCTAGTTTAGACATGATACCTGAAATCGGCATGAACGGGTCAACACAATGGTCGAAACGATGCTCAAAATGGTCTCCTACATCATATATTAGTCAAAAATGGTCCAAAAGGATTAGAAACGGTCCAAACTATAGAAAAGGGGGTAAAAAAATTTTTAAAAAAAATTCCAAAAATTTGAAAATTTTCTATAAATAGTAAAAAATTCAAAACATTATATAACATTTGAAATTTTTAACCAATTGATTTCAAAACTTCAACAGCAAATTCTAGGATACCTAGTCGGCTGAATCCACTACTGTTTTTTCCAGGTAATTACCAATGCCCTGCTCTTTCATTTTCATGTAAATTTTACAATTTTCCATGGTCAAATCGGGATTCTAGGCCATTCTAAAGTATGCGCCATAGCCCATGTGAAAATCAGGGATTTTTCCACATATAGGGCTGGATATACGCAGAAAAATTCCTCAAAGTCGCATACATACATGGTTGTTTAGCAAACAGTCACCTATGAGGCAACGTTCAAGGTTTTTTAAGTGTTGTAATGACTCAAACTCGAATTCAATGTGCAGGATGGTTTTAGAATGGAGAGAATGTGAGCACGGGGATGTAGAAGAAGTAGTATGTGGTGATCTAATGGCACAATAGGCTCTTCGTTTATGCGGGCTCTATAAGTTTTGGTGTCTTGGTGGCTTAAGAGCCAAACCAAGACTCCTATAGATGCTAGTAGACTACCGGGATCCTGACTCGGAGTCTTTCCAGATTGATGGGATGTCCCTCACCATAGAAGTTGAGGACATATACTTTATTACTGGACGTTCTTGATGGGGGGAAGTGGTGAATGTATGATCTCACGAGCCCAGAGGTGGCCTCACCATAGATGATTACATAGTCGTGTATTGTTATCCGGACACAAAGAAGGCCAGGAGTCAGATCCCAACTAACTCCATATAGGTGCTAGACCTAAAGAACATTCTACTGACACTGGGAAGGATATAAAGGCTAGCTTCACTCCACCAGGCCTCACAGCCTCTGATGTTCTATGCACTAGAGTGCATGATACCCACGGTGTACGATTGGAGCACTGCACTAGTGGGAAACATGAAACACTAGCTCAGTGAGTGCAAGATGGGCCGAGTACAGAACTTCATTTTCAGTAGCATACTGAGCATGTTTTTCTTTGAGTGTGTTTCGGGATTGAGCCCTAGATTTGACGTTCCTCTTCACGGGGTTCGAGATCCAGCCCAATGACATTGGGAAGATGCGATGCATAGACTAGGTGGAGGTAGGGTGTCCAACCCTTATCCAGCTGATTTCTTTCCATGGTGGCGACGGTAGATAGTGGCCATCGATGATTACCGCTATGTGGAGATAGATTTTTGGGGAGACCCCGACATGCCATTACCACTAGGATTGGCATACGTTGACATTAGTAATGAATCCCAACCCTCTTTTTAATATTTTTGAGTTGTTTAATTTTTTTGTGGTTTTTGATATATGGAATCAAAAAGACATGTTTTTGTGTAACAACACATAATGACATCCTATCATATGCCTGCATATGTAGGAACATCGTGGCCTGAAGGATTCCCTCATCATAGATGAAGGGGAAGAGGACATGACATTATGGGTGTGGATGCGGAGCGAACGCTCTAAAGCATTCATACCAACTTTGTGCGACTAACACACAAGGTACCCATGGTGCAGGTCAAGGACCTACTTGAGGCCATGCAGCATTAGGTGGTGGGTGTGCCATGAGGATGGGTGTAGTTATTTAGATGGATGGCTAGAGCTGTGGTGACATTCCATGATCAGAACCCCCCTCGTCCTCCCCAGGCTTAGATACCTGGGAGTGATACATTTTGTACTATCGTGTATTTATATTTGGTGGCTCGAGAGCCCCATTTTTTTATTATGACACTATGTATTATCACATTTTGGATGTTTTAATGAAATTTTTTTTATGATGACCGGTTTATTTATTTACATGTGTAAAAATGTATGTTTGTGATGAGCTTATTGTCTATGAAACAAATTCCAATCTAACACTATTGACGGGCCGCAATGGGCACAAGAGTCAACTGAGGAACAACCTGATCCAAGAGTTTTTGAGATGCTCTCAGTTGTTTGAGTAGCTGTTCTTGACGGGATTAAGGCCTTGTTGACTTTCCTAAGTTATTCCACGCTATAGGAGAGGATTACGAAAAGGGGAAAACCAAAACTACAGTTTATTAATCAGATCTATACCTATGACTATACAAATTAATAAATGTTATATGTTACAAGATCAATTGGTTAAAATAAATCTACCTCAAGCAATCAGTTTATAATACAAGAAAAACAAGCTAACTAAATATCAACAGAGTTAGCTTGACTACAGAGATGCATTATAAACACTTTATAAATTAATTACAGGAAAATAATCTGAATGTAATATGAATATAAAAATCTGATTCAATGGTTTTCTCAGTAGAATAATTAAAAGAAAAAAAATACTAATCTCCTCTAACTCCTATCCTGATCAGGAGCGTTTAAACATATTAAACTAAAATCAAATCTGCCAATGAGACTACTGCATTAATAATCTTGGAAAATATTCGAAACAAATTCATAATTTAAACAAGATCATACAATAGACACATACATCACACATGTTATGATGTCAATCATCAATTTTACAACATGAAATACATCAGCAAATCGAATTCAGCATAAGTCGACAATTATACATAATATATTTGCATAACTCATCAAAGGAATCATGGAAAACATTAATCATATAGAAAAAGTGACAAGACCAAGCGATACCATAAACACATATGCGAAGTATAAATAATGTAAACATATATAAGTATCACCAGTTTAACATACTATAGATGCTGACAATAAACTGTCTTAAGTCACAGAAAAATCAAACAGAGGTCTTGACTCCTCCTCATCGAACTATCGACCCCTTTACCAGTACCAACATGTCTCTTTAAATAACCTATTCTCATATAGAGATGATTCTATATAACCGGAAACCATAAAATCGAAATCATAACCAATTTCATTAAAAATGACAAGTGAAACATGTCATTTTTAATATACATTAATGTTTTGAAATTGGATAGACTCAGTTCATAGCACAAAATCATGAAAGCGACAAAGACACTAATTATACAGTGACACCTGGAAAACAATCTTTGCCAATTGATTTGTTCCCAATTGAGTAGGGATCATCCAGACAGTAGACAATCATCAGAATCCGAGAGAGAGGATCCAAAACATTACCTGCGATACTGCACAGAAAATAAATATAATTAAACACACATAAAAGGAAAATAAAATAAACTAAATAATAAATGAATTAATACAAACCAAATACCTGTTAAGGAAATAACTTGATTATCAATCTATCATAACTTCAAAACTGAAACCAATAGTAGGCACACCCCAAACATTATAAATTCACAGGGGCGTTAAAAACCTTAATGTTCACACCACTTGATGGATTCTGCGATGGACCCTTAAATTGCATAAGAGTAACTTGAGCATTAAGCTCCCGTACTTTCTCCTCATTCTTATTATTTTCATTCTGCAATTTCAGGATTCTACGGATCAACCTATTCTTATGCTTTTTAAGACGCAACAAGGATTTAATGTCTGAATCTACCTTCTCTTTCAACTTTAAATTCTCATCCTCCACAATATCACGATGAGACAACATCTCAGTCACTCTTCCTTCCATCCTGTGTATCTTATTCAACAAGCAGGTAACGAACATTGGGTGAATCATATCCCCAGCTTGATAATAACTCAATAAGTTTGTCTCTACAGTCTTTCCCTTAGCTGGAGGATCAACAACGGGATCAACCCGAATATCCTTGTCAAATGCAGGAGGACTGTCTTCTGCATGGTTCGGGATAAACTCATCCTCAATGTCACGACCAACATCAGGAAAAACGGCATTCTGTTATTCATCGTCAATCACAACTGTTTCAACATGAACACTATTGCTCACAGGAGGCTTAACATGACGACCTTTAGCAACCATGCTTCGTGTGAACCTACCAACAAGCTTAGCATTCGGCTTTTTACCCGTTTGTTCACAAATATCAGTGTTGCGTTTCGGCATCTCAAGAGACAGGCTTGAAGACTTCTTCATGCGCTTAAAGGGCACAGGAGTACTGGGGCTGCTCATAAGAGGAGGAATAGAGTTATTACAAACATTGGGGCTCATACGGCCAGTAGGGTTTGACATAGGCTTACACACAGGTGGAACCCAAACTCGACTAGGTTCCTGGTGCCTTAAACATTATTCCAGACAGTCAAATTGATAGTGACAAAAGGCTGAGAAGCCATTAGACTCAATAAACTCATCCCATGACCGTTCTAATTTTGACAATTCCCTCTCTATTAACATTCTGACCAGACCGTGATGAAACAAACTGTGACTAACATTTTTTGGTCCCTTTTTAATAGCTGCGAACATCTTAGAAAAACTCTGGACTAGATAATGAGGTAGATTCAGAGGAAAGCCAATAAAAACAGCCATTAACCAAAGGTGGTATACATAGGCCGAGGAGAGACGACCTTCACAGGTCACATACCTATGGATAAGGTCCAAGACTGGTCGCCATTCCTCCTTAAAGTATTTCTGGGCCATGCCAGTTCTGAACGATACGTCTTGACAGGGATTCTTCAGTAATTACCTCCACTCAGTTATGTCCATTTTCTTGTACTTAAACCATCACTCGCCTGTCAATGGAAAACTAGTAGCAAGCGCAACAGAACGCTCATCCACTCGCAACTACAGATCACCTACCTTAACCCGATAGTCGGCCAAAGATAGAGTAAACACCCTCGTCACTTCAGGGTTTGAATCCAAGAACTTACTGATAAACGGAAACCACCCGACGGCTTCGACCTTGGTTAAAATCTCAAGGTTTAAATAAGAGAGCTTCATCTCACAGGGTTTGACACTCACCACCGGCACCATGACTAACTGTGCATATGCACGCAACCTCACCCAGAAAAGATACCAAAGATCGAGACCCGACAGCGAACTAGAGAGTAAGCACTCAGGGTGCAAACCGAGGATAAAACCTAAGCAATGGAGCCCGATACTTTCATAAACCATCTGCGACATGAATAAACGAAACCGACAACCCTGAAACTTCGGCATGAAGGGGAATGATAACACTACAAGGAAATAGAAATAAGAAATGATGGAAAACAACTCAAGATTGAACTAATATTGCCATTATTTATCCCATGTTATTGACGTAATACCACTCATTGCATAGACTACAGGTGTTGAGCGAACATGGAGCCACCACACTGAACAGGTACTAGGAATTGAATGGGATTGACAGAACTAAGTACCAACGCAATGATACCATATCAATTTCGCAGCAGGTAGATCGGAATTGGAGGCGACGACATAAATTAAGCCAACGATAAACAATAATCCTATGTCACCCTTACCGTAGATTTGATTTAACCTTCAAAGGTGGCGAGCAATACAACATAATACGAATTATCAAATCAAAACCAAACTTTACAATATAGACCATGTTATAGAAAACAACGTTAAATGATTATGGTGATATCGAATATGGTTTGGAATCGGAAAGGTAAACTTAGGATGTTTGCATAAAACATTTGTCTTTTGATACTCTAGACCTTATCAAGGTTGCAACAGACCAAGCATGCATGCCTATTAATTAATATGCAAATGAAACCTATGGTAATGTATCAAGGGATATAATGATCAATCATCCAATTTCACAACCTTATCAATATCTATAATAATAAAATCAAATAGAAAAATCAAGTGGTAACTGTTTGGATAAGACTCCAAGATTAGGTTATGATAAAAATATATGGAAATTATTAATACTCATCCCTTGATTGTTAATGTAAATCCACCCAAAATAGTGACTTGATCATGGTGATTTTGTCAAATAATCTATAGTTTGCAAAAGTTTCTTAAAAACATAGAATGTCACTGATTCAGTAGCTCACAGAAACTCATCATTTCAGTAGCGGGTGATTCATTAGATTTGTCCTCAGAAATTCGAGCATTTCATCAAAAAAAAATGGGATTTTGTTTGATGAAATATGGTTTTTTAGAGGCTGTTGAGCAAGGGCACAACAGATGGCGACTGAATGGGTGGAACAGTTATCTCTGTTTCTTAACCTGAAACCATGCAATCAAAGAAATTAGATCCCTCATGTATGTCATTATACAGGCATTAATAATTTAACATCCTAAACAGACTCAGGCACTTCACATTTCTAAAAATTACCAAAAATTTCAGTCTTAATTATTTGATGAAGATCAAGTTTCTAACAAAAATTGGTCCAAAAGAAGTAAAATAATAAATGGCTTGGTTTCAAAGAATAAAATCCCAATACCATAAGCATGGCCCTGCTGCTAGCAGGCGTCTATAGCCTCGACAGGGTTGCTTCAAAGCCCAAGGAATGCCAGTATCCCATCTGTTAGTTAGAGATATACAATTCTGGTTAGGTTGAACTGTCACCCTCCCCCCTTTTTTTAAGTATAAATACTCTGAAGGCCATGGTTCTGGATTGGTAACCAGATGGCAACCATGTCAGTCACCAACCTGCACTACAATAAATAGACCGGCTTGTGATGAGACCTTTTATCCCTCAGTGTTTTTCCAAGGGCCATTGTCCAGGCTTGGTGACCGGAAACGACAATGTTACTAAATGCAAACCTGTGATCCTGAGCAGACTGGCTCGTTATGAGACCCTCTATCCTTCATATTAATCTTGAAATTATTCCAACCCAACCATGGCCAGAATGCAGTTATATTTAATCCACAGTGATATTATCTTAGCAGATGGGGAGGAAGACCTGATTCTCTTTACGAGAAAGGATGGCGTAAAAGACTTAAATAGATAACCTTGCCAGATACTGCCCTAGTCCTGTTGGAAAAATATTTGCAGAGACTCACATTATTAATTAACATTAATCATAATTTAAGAATTTATGGTGAAATCTAGAAAGATGAAAACATGTTCACTGTTCAAGACATAAAATAGTATGACAATTTTCAGGATAGCAAAATCTTTGTGCATGGTTTGTAGATCAATCACAGAGGTTGATAAGAAAAAAGGCATCAGCTTGAATTTTGATAAATTAATCAGACTCAAAATGTATAAATAAAACAAATAATAAAACAAAATATCCAAAACAAACAAATCAAATAGACTTGATGACAAATTCCACAAACCAAGCACACCACACCAGATATGTACAATATAATCCCTTGAGGGGGATCAGCAAAAATATTTCTTAATCAAATGACCATTCATTGGAAGGTTATCAATGTCACCCTCCAATGTCTGCAACCTGAAAGTGCTAGGACCAAGTTTTTCTGTAATAATAAATGGTCCCAGCCACAGGCATTGGAACTTAGTATGTTTTCCTTTGTCTTCGTGCTCCTTGTCCATTTCAGAACTAGGTCACCTATTTCCAAATCTCTACTGGCTAATTTTCTGTGATCAAACCAATGTTTCACGGTCTGTTGGTGTTGGTCAAACTTTTTTCTATCTGACTCTCTATCTTCTTCCAGTTTAAGCAAGGTATTGATTCGATGTTCCATGGCAGAACATGGTGTCTCCTGCACTGACTAGGAGAGCTGTAAAGAGGATAAAAATAAATGAGGAGGCAAAATAGCTTCCTTACCGTATACCAGAAAAAAGGGAGAATTTCCTATGGCAGCTTTGGGAGTCACTCTATCAGCCCACAAGGCATTCGATAAGGCGTTGTGCCAATTCCTATGATGATTAACCACTGTACGTTTCATAATCTTGATTAAATTTTTATTAGAAGATTCAGCTAACCCATTACCCTGGGGATAATAATTAGCTGAATATTTTAAATTTATGCCCTTTTCCAATGCATACTCGGTTAATTTAACAGAAGAAAAATAAGTTGCATTGTCGAAAATCAAAGATTCGGGAACACCACATCTGGTGATAATAAAAGAATCAAGGAATGATATCACCTGTTCTGAATTAACCACTCGAAAGGGGATGGATTCAACCCATCTAGTGAAATAATCTGTGGCTGTCAAAATGTATTTATGCTACTGTGAAGAAGCTGGTGTGATTGGACCAACAATATCCAAACCCCATTATTGAAATGGGACTTCAATAATAACTGGCTAGAGGGGTAAAGCTGCTTTCTTCAGCCTGCCTCCTGCTCTCTGACACTCCTGACACTTCCTAGCAAAGGAATATGCATATTTGAACAAAGTAGGCCAGTAGTAACCAGCTTTAATTATTTTATGTGCAGTGGTTTCTCCCCCAAAGTGTCCCCCGGCTAGTCCTGCATGTAATTGAGACAACACATTATCAGCTTCACTTCTTTCTAGACAGCGAAGGAGAACTCCTTCGAAATTCTTTCTAAACAAAATGTTATCAATAAGCTGATAAGGGGTAGATCTCAATCTCAAAGCCCTTTTTCTATGTGAATCTAAATGTTCAGGAGCATTCCCATGCAATAGAAAAACTTAATATCATCATACCAAGAATCAGGGGAAGCTGAGATTGGGAAAACTTCCCTTTCAAACAGAAAATGTTCATTAAAGAAGTGCAGATCAGATTCAGAAACGTTTGAAGATCCAACTGCCAACTTACAAAGTCCCTGTCCCCTAACAATCTTTAAAGGCTTTATTTCCAGGTCATATTCCTGAAGTGTTGTGACCCAATGGGCTCGCTTTTCACCCAGATCCTTTTGTACCAAAAGATTTTTGACTGCTGAATATGGCACAACAACCTTGGTATGAGACTTCAGTAAATAAGGCCAAAAATGTTTCACTGATTTAAAAACTGCAAATGCTTGTTTGTCTACTTCTGGGTAATTTAGCTCTGCACCGTTCAAACCAGAACTTGTAAAAGCGATGGGAGCCTCATTATTTTCCTGATTTTTCTACATTAAAACAACAGCATATGAAGAATCAGAAGCAAACGTGTACAAGATGAATGGTTTGGAAAAATATGGGCTTGTTAAAGTAGGAGCTTCAGTAATAGCTTTCAATATAGCGTAAAAAGATTGTTTTTCTTCAACAGACCATTTAAATTCAACATCTTTCTTAATCATTTTCTGAAGCGGCCTGACAATTTCAGTGAACCCAGGAATAAATCTAGAAACAAAATTTATCTTCCCAAGAAATGACTGCATAGATTTCTTTGAGTGAGGCATAGAAATCTGGGATATAGCATGGGTACGTTCTGGGTCAATATTGATACCTTGTTTAGAAACAACAAAACCCAGTAACTTACCTTCTGTAACGGAAAAGATAGATTTCTTAGGATTTAGAGAAATCCCATATTTTCTGCAACGCTCAAAAACTCTCCTAAGATGAGTTAAATGATCAGCTCTATTTTTTGAAAAGACAGTGATATCATCAAGATAAATAACGACAAACTTACCGATCAGACCTCTAAATGCGATATCCATTTCCCTTTGAAATGTTGCTCCAGCATTAATTAAACCAAATGGCATTTTCCTATAGGAATAAGTTCCCCAAGGGGTCCTAAAGGTTGCTTTCAACTGATATTCTTTGGATACTAACACTTGGTTGTATCCCGAAAAGCCATCTAAAAGTGAAAACATTTCAGATCCAGAGACCTGTTGTAAGATTTTCTCCATTGGAGGAACAGGATAATTGTCCTTTTCTGAAACCTTATTCAGATTTCGGAAATCGACGCATAGACTGATATCACCATTTTTCTTTCTAACATGGACAAGATTTTCCACCCACTGTGCATGCCGTACCGAGAAAATTATTCTGGCGGCAAGGAGTTTATTCAGCTCCTTCTTGACAGCTGATTCTAGGCTAGGATGCATTTTCCTCAACTTCTATTGAAAAGGTTTAGCCTCTTGTTTCATGGGAATGACATGTTGCATTATATTAGGATCGAATGTCTTAAGATCCTCATACATCCATGCAAAAATGTCTTTAAACTAATTAAAGAGTCGTATGAAGGCTATTTTTTCCTGAGGAGTACAAATACTACCCAGATTGACACATTGAGGGTTGTGTTCAGTGCCTAGATTCACAATTTCAGATTGCATAATGGAACTGTTGGTTTTACAGTTCCTAGCAGCGTTAAATTTATCCTTCAAGTCATAGAATTTCTCAAGTTTGATTACTGATCTGGGAAGAGTACTAACCTGATTGAGAGATTCCTTAATTGAACAAGGCTTATGAATTACCGCAAAATTATATAGATCCTCATCGTGAGTCATTTCGTCAATGACCGCATCTTTAAAAGTATCCTTCAAGGTCAGGAAGTTGATCAACTACTCATCGTTGTCGAAGACTCTCCAATTTGTGATGTTGTCAGGTATGGAAGGTCTGAAAAGCAATTCAACCGAGAAAGAATCAGTAAGTATCCCTTCAGACTGAATTAACCTTGAAGCAACGTTAGCTAAAAGATCTGCTTCCTGATTTAAATAATGAGGGATAGATCTTATGTTAAAGGCTTCAAATGATAGTAAAAGATTCCATACCTCTACTTGATAATTTCTCAGATGCCCAGCAATGCAATGGATAGTATTACGCACCTGCCTAACAATTATCTCAGAGTCTCCTAACACTACCAAAGCTTTGGCTCCCAGGTCAATTGCCTTTTTCAGGCCTTGAATAAGAGCTTCGTATTCAGCAATGTTATTGGTGCAATCAAATTCTAACCTGCAAGCAATGAAATACCTTTTCCCATAGGGATCTATCAGCAAGCAACCTGCACCAGCCCCTTCTTTTGACTTAGATCCGTCGAAGTATAGAGACCAGAGACCATTGTCCAAATCTAAATGTACCGTGTTTGGGACTGGAATTTCATCTGGAATTTGCGTAAAATGGTAAATTTCAGATTGTTGTTCTGCTTCTGGGATTGATGAAGTTTCAGCCTCAAGATCCCCAAAGAAGGAGTCTACCATATAATTTCCCATTATGGTATCAATAAATAGCACTGGGTCATTCGAGTCATCCAGTTCGGTGACCGTATGCTTCATATAGCGCTCTCAATCAATTCTGATCTTGTTCAGGTGACCATTATGAGATATCCATAAATGTGACCAGTCAGTCGCAAAATATCCCTTCAGTTTCTCAGAACAATATCTGTTGAGAAATAGGCCATATGCTTCTTGGATATCTGCAACAATTATGTCGATGATAAAATGGACTTTAGGATTCAAAGCTAACCTTATCAACACCTCATTCAAATTCCCTATTACTTTCACGTTTGAACGGTCAAGCTGCACAATGCTTGTATCACATGGCACAGGAACTGCGTTAAGTTTTTTGCACACTGAGTATGGCATAACATTTTTTGAAGCCCCTGAATCTATCATGCAATTATGCACTTTACGATTGCAGATTTCAAACGTAAGTAAAAAAGGAGGGGTTGAAGAGTATGATTTCTTACCTATGGATGAGGCATTGACTGAAGAATTCGTTGAATTATCTTTAGTATTAGCAGAACTATTTTGATTGGATGGGGTTTTGGCATTTTTACTTGGAGATACCCCTTGCATCATCTTATCTCGAATCATAGGTAACTTGAGGAGTTCATAAATAGAGATGTTGGCTTTGATTTTCTTTAAATCTTCAACCAGATCGTATTATAACTCAAGAGAGGGTGCAGGCTTAGTATTTGCAGGTTGATTCTTTGTTTTGACAGTTGAATTATTATCTGTAGCAGTTGTAGAAGGTTCCCCTGGGGTCTGATATTTCTTGCTTCTGGTGTTGTATTGATGCTGATTTACATTGACAACACCCACATCTTCATCATCAGTCAATTCTGTGGTGTCCCAGAAATGACTGATAATTTGAGGAGGTTTATCTTCTGAGTCATTATCTGTTGCTTGGGTATCTTCAGAACTATGTCCTGAAGATGGAGTATCATTTTCGGCTGATGTTTCTAGACCTGAAACTAATAATTTGAGAAAAGTATTGATTTCATCAACACTATTAGCTTCAGAGGGTGGAGTCTGTTTTGCAGCTATATTTAGGAATGGCCTTCTGAAAGGTTGTCTAGGTGGTTCTTTAGTAGGAGTGTTTTCAGAAGTACCTTTCTTTAAATCAATGATTTCATTGGACAACTTTTTAATAACTCTTTGGAGGCTGTCTAATTCTAGTGAATCCTGGCCCTTTTTCTCAGGGTTTGTGTTCTTGGTAGGACTGTCAGTCTTCTTACAAGAAGAAGATGCAGAATCAGTATCTACCTCAGGGTTGGTCTTTATGGCAGACATGTATTTTTCAACCTTAATTGCTTCTTCAAAGTTTTCAGCAAGGGTAGGTTTGGCTGCTCTTCTGACAAACATGGCCATTGACACAGGCAAGGCTGAAGTGTAAAACTCAATAGTGACATCCTCAGTCGGCCTCGAGGTAGCAGGAATTCTGTTTCTTAGGGTTAGGAATTGCTTGTTAAAATATTTTACCTTTTCCTTGGTTTCCATGTGAATTCTAGACAATTCTAACACCAAGGTAGATGGAGTCTTGTCGTCTTCGAACTTGTTCATGAAATCAAGATTGAATTCCTTCCAACTGGTTATAGAACCAGCCGTAAGTGAAAAATACCATGTCGAAGCTTTACCCTCAAATGTATAAGGGAAAAGTTGACAGACTACATCTTCATGTTCAACATCCAAGAGTCGAACTGCTAGCATAAACTTCTTGACATGGTCTTCTGCCGGCTCTTTCAGCTCGGGGTTGAACTTAGGCAACAATTTCTCAAGATGCTTGGGTAAAGGATGTTGATCGCCTGGGACAGCAACTGCAGCTTGATCTAACCATGGAATATTAACATTAGGGTTTGGGAGGTTTACACCTGCCATGTTCCTTGGAGTTGGAGGAGGTGAAGGTGGTGTTTGAGGAATGCGAGGGGGTGAATGAGGCGGTGATGGTGGTTGACCAGACCCTCCTGAAGCAGGTGGTCCTAAAGAAGATGAAGGTTGATTGGCGCCGGTCAGAAACTATTGTATCTAAAGATCAGGAAAGGTACCTGCAGGTTGCTCTTGTTCTTCCGATGCAAGTTCAGTTCAATGAGTGCGAGGACGTGTGATCTGTGGGAGAGGTAACTCAGTGGGTTGGCACCCAGTGAGATTCGAAGAAGCCCTAGTTAAAATCCTACAAGATTCGTTTATGGCCTGTTCGAACTAGTCAAGTTCTTCAGGTTGGGGAGTACCGCTAGAGTTGAATTGGGAGATAAGGTTTCGAACAGAGTCGTTCAGTGGGGCCTCACTCAATCGTGATGACCGAAGAGTACGTGGCTGTGATGATGAATGTATTTGAGGGGTGATAGGCTGATTAATTTTGTTAACAGGATTTTTTTCATCAGCCATTTACTTAAGCTGGCCCTCCTTCTAGCGCCATTGTTGACGGGCCGCAATGGGCAGAAGATTCAACCGAGGAACAACCCGATCCAAGAGTTTTTGAGATACTCTCAGTCATTTGAGTAGGTGTTCCTGACGGGATTAAGGCCCTGTTGCCTTTCCTAAGTTATTCCACGCTACAGGAGAGGATTACGAAAAGGGGAAAACCAAAACTACAGTTTATTAATCAGATCTATACCTATGACTATACAAATTAATAAATGTTATATGTTACAAGATCAATTGGTTAAAATAAATCTACCTCAAGCAATCGGTTTATAATACAAGAAAAACAAGCTAACTAAATATCAACAGAGTTAGATTGACTACAGAGATGCATTATAAACACTTTATACATTAATTACAGGAAAATAATCTGAATGTAATATGAATATAAAAATCTGATTCAATGGTTTTCTCAGTAGAATAATTAAAATAAAGAAAATACTAATCTCCTCTAAGTCCTATCCTGATCAAGAGCATTTAAACATATTAAACTGAAATCAAATCTTCCAATGAGACTACTGCATTAATAATCTTGGAAAATATTCGAAAGAAATTCAGAATTTAAACAAGATCATACAATAGACACATACATCACACATGTTATGATGTCAATCATCAATTTTACAACATGACATACATCAGCAAATCAAAGTCAGCATAATTTGACAATTATACATAATATATTTGCATAACTCATCAAAGGAATCATGGCAAACATTAATCATATAGAAAAAGTGACAAGACCAAGCGATACCATAAACACATATGCGAAGTATAAATACTGTAAACATATATAAGTATCACCAGTTTAACATACTGTAGCTGCTGACAATAAACTATCTTAAGTCATAGAAAAATCAAACAGAGGTCTTGACTCCTCGAACTATCGACCCCTTTACCAGTACCAACATGTCTCTTTAAATAACCTATTCTCATAGAGAGATGATTCTATATAACCGGAAACCATAAAATCGAAATCATAACCAATTTCGTTAAAAATGACAAGTGAAACATGTCATTTTTAATATACATTAATGTTTCGAAATTGGATAGACTCAGTTCATAGCACAAAATCATGAAAGCGACAAATACACTAATAATACAGTGACACCTGGAAAACAATCTTTGCCAATCGATTTGTTCCCAATTATGTAGGGATCATCCAGACAGTAGACAATCATCAGAATCCGAGAGAGAGGATCCAAAACATTACCTACGATACTGCACACAAAAGAAATATAATTAAACACACATAAAAAGAAAATAAAATAAACTAAATAATAAATGAATTAATACAAACCAAATACCTGTTAAGGAAATAACTTGATTATCAATCTATCATAACTTCAAAACTAAAACCAATAGTAGGAACACCCCAAACATTATAAATTCATAGGGGCATTAAAAACCTGAATGTTCACACCACTTGATGGATTTTGCGACGGACCCTTAAATTGCATAAGAGTAACTTGAGCATTAAGCTCCTGTACTTTCTCCTCATTCTTATTATTTTCATTCTGCAATTTCAGGATTCTACGGATCAACCTATTCTTATTCTTTTTAAGACGCAACAAGGATTTAATATATGAATCTACCTTCTCTTTCAACTTTAAATTCTCAACCTCCACAATATCACGATGAGCCAACATCTCAGTCACTCTTCCTTCCATCCTGTGTATATTATTCAACAAGCAGGTAACGAACATCGGGTGAATCATATCCCCATCTTGATAAGAACTCGGTAAGTTTGTCTCTACAGTCTTTCCCTTAGCTGGAGGATCAACAACAGGATCAACCCAAAGATCCTTGTCAAACGCAGGAGGACTGTCTTCTATAGGGTTCGGGATAAACTCATCCTCAATGTCACGACCAACATCAGGCAAAATGAGATTCTGTTCTTCATCATCAATCACGACTATTTCAACATAAACACTATTGCTCACAGGAGGCCTAACATGATTACCTTTAGCAACCATGCTTCGTGTGAACCTACCAACAAGCTTAGCATTAGGCTTTTTACCTGTTTGTTCGCAGATATCAGTGTTGCGTTTCGGCGTCTTAGGAGACAGGCTTGAAGACTTCTTCATGCGCTTAAAGGGCACAGCAGTACCGGGGCTGGTCATAGGAGGAGGAATAGAGTTATTACAAACATTGGGGCTCATACGACCAGTAGGGTTTGACATAGGCTTACACACGGGTGGAGCCGAAACTCGACTAGGTTCCTGGTGCCTTAAACATTCTTCCGGACAGTCAAATTGACAGTGACAAAAGGCTGAGAAGCCATTACACTCAATAAACTCATCCCATGACCATTCTAATTTTGACAATTCCCTCTCTATTAACATTCTGACCAGACCGTGATGAAACAAACTGTGACTGACATTTTTTGGTCCCTTTTTAATAGCTGCAGACATCTTAGACAAACTCTGGACTAGATAATGAGGCAGATTCAGAGGAAAGCCAATAAAAATAGCCATTAATCAAAGGTGGTATACATAGGCCGAGGAGAGACGACCTTCACAGGTCACATACCTATGGATAAGGTCCAAGACTGGTCGCCATTCCTTCTTAAAGTATTTCCGGGCCATGCCAGTTCTAAACGATACGTCTTGACAGGGATTCTTCAGTAATTTCCTCCACTCAGTTATGTCCATTTACTTGTACTTAAACCATCACTCTCCTATCAATGGAAAACCAGTAGCAAGCGCAATAGAATGCTCATCCACTCACAACTACAGATCACCTACCTTAACCCAAGAGTTGGCCAATGATAGAGTAAACACCCTCCTCACTTCAGGGTTTGAATCCGAGAACTTACTGATAAACGACAACCACCTGACAGCTTCGACCTTGGTTAAAAGATCAGGGTTTAAATCAAAGAGCTTCATCTCATAGGGTTCGACTCTCACCACCGGCGCCATGACTAACTGTGCATATGCACACATCCTCACCCGGAAAAGATACCAAAGATTGAGACTTGACAGTGAACTAGAGAGTAAGCACTCAGGGTGCAGACCGAGGATAAAACCTAAGCAATGGATCCCGGTACTTTCATAAACCAGCTGCGACATGAATAAATGCAACCGAAAACCCTGAAACTTCGGCATGAAGGGGAATGATAACACTACAAGGCAATCAAAATAAGAAATGATGGAAAATGACTCAATATGGAACTAATCTTTCCATTATTTATCCCGAGTTATTGATGTAAAACCACTCATTGCATAGACTATAGGTGTTGAGTGAGCATGGAGCCACCACACTGAACAGGTAATCGGAATTAAATGGGATTGACAGAACTAAGTACCAACGCAATGATACCATATCAATTTCGCAGCAAGTAGATCGAAATTGGAGGCGACGACATAAATTAAGCCGACGATAAACAATAATCCTATGTCACCCTTATCGTAGATTTGATTTAACCTTCAAAGGTGGTGAGCAATACAAGATAATACGAATTATCAAATCAAAACCAAACTTTACAATATAGACGATGTTATAGAAAACAACGTTAAACGATTGTGGTGATTTCGAATATGGTTTGGAATCAGAAAGGTAAACTTAGGATGTTTGCATAAAACATTTGTCTTTTGATACTCTAGACCTTATCAAGGTTGCAACAGACCAAGCATGCATGCCTATTAATTAATATGCAAATGAAACCTATGGTAATGTATCAAGGGATATAATGATCAATCATCCAATTTCACAACCTTATCAATATCTATAATAATAAAATCAAATAGCAAAATCAAGTGGTAACTGTTTGGATAAGACTCCAAGATTAGGTTATGATAAAAAGATATGGAAATTATTGATACTCATCCCTTGATTGTTAATGTAAATCCACCCAAAATAATGACTTGATCATGGTGATTTTGTCAAATAATCTATAGTTTGCAAAATTTGCTTGAAAACATAGAATTTCACTGATTCAATAGCTCACAGAAACTCATCATTTCAGTAGCTGGTGATTCATTAGATTTGTCCTCAGAAATTCGAGCATTTCATCAAAAGAAAATGGGATTTTGTTTGATGAAATATGTTTTTTTAGAGGCTGTTGAGCAAGGGCACAACAAACATGTAGTTAGCATATGAGTCAACGACTTGATTATTAATTCCTGGAACATGTATGTATGTTATGTTGTCAAATTGTCGTTCTAACAATCTCACACGTAAGAATCTCCGTAATAATATTGGATGTCTAACATGATACAATCCATTAAGCTATGACACTACTAACTCTAAATCAAGATGTACCTCAAGAGATAGAACACCATGTAAAATGGCATCTCGTAGAAGCTCGATAATAGCACTATATTCAACAACATTTTTTGAAGAGGGTCGTAAACATACACCTCCTGAAGACAATACCTGACCTATAGGAGTATAAATGACCCAAGTAGTAGAGGCCGAGTTTTGAGTGTGACGACTTGCAACATTCACAAATCCTATATAGATAAAAGACTCCATTGACATCTTCCATAAGAAATGGAAGCTAATCAACAAACCTGATCATCATAAGAAAGACCTAACCATGCAAAATTTTGTACAATAATATACAATAATCAGCCTTGGCTGAAAGTTATGCATAGTATTTTTTAAGATAGAGCCCATTTCTAGCCTTCTCCAAGGCCATCCCGTCATAATCTACTAGCTCATAAGCGCCCTTCTCTAACACACGTTTAACCATGTAAGGACCATGCCACATGGAGTTGAATTTTCCTACCACCAAGGGTTCTTTAGCTTGATACCACAAAAGGACCAAATATCCTTCACTAAACCTCCTTGGATGAACAAATTTATCATACTGGACCTTAACGTGACGCTTATTCACTTCTAGAGCCACTAAAGCATCTTAGCCCTCCTCGTCAAGATGCTCTAAATGGACCAAATGTTCCATCAATGGAGAGGTGTCTGGTAAGAGCTCTATGGATAGCTTCAAGGAAGTGATTTCACACTCAACTGGAAATACAGACTCCACTCCGTGTACAAGCTGATATGGAGAAAAACTACTGGTAGTCTTAACTGCGGTCCTCTAAGTCCACAAAGCAAGATATAACATAATATGCCAATTAGTCTTGCTTTGTGCGATGGTTCGTTGGAGAATATATTGGAGTGATTTATTCACTTCTTCAACTTGTCCATTCACTTGAGGGTAATAAGAAGATGAATTCTCCTGCTTATACCCTAAATTCGAGGCCAACTCTTCCATCATGTGATTCTGAAAGTGCCTACCATGGTAAGTGACAAGCTCTTTCGGAATACTGAACCAAGTAATAGTATGGTTGAATACGAAGTGTGCGGCTATCTCACCATCAAATTTAAATATAGGCATAGCCTTAGCCCATTTCATGAAGTAGTCAACATCCACGATAATATGATGATGCCCCCCAGCTGAAGTTGGGTTGCAGTCCATGAAATCAAGCCCCCTCTTAGTGAAGGGACCGATGCTGATAATGGGATGTAATGCAGCAGGACGCGAGCACATATTACATGTGAACACATGGCAAGGGTGGCACTTCTTAACCACATGGACACAATATTTAAAGATCGACAGCCAGAAATAACCTGCTCTCAAGATTTGTTGGGTTGTAGAAAGCCTAGATAACTGACCACCACACGCCCCTCTGTGGCAATCATTCAGCACAAGCTTAGCCTCCTCATGAGTTAAATGACGTAAAATGGAATCTACCCCATGGTGGTACAATGTGTTATCCACTATGAGGTAATTCTTGGATACGTGATGTAATCATCATCGTTCATCCCGTGAGAGGTGAGTAGGAACCTTTAATGTTTGTAAATATATGATAATGTCTCCATACCATGGATCCAAAGTTGAGATCAAGAAGATGTGCTCATTGACAAATGTATCTTCACAAGTCTCCTCCTCCTCACTCAGGAAATCAAATATAAGATCTGCAAAAATCAATGATTTCTTCGATTTTACCGAAACAAACTCGAGATCGAATTCTTACAGGATGACAATCCACTTATTATACTTTCCCACTATCATCCTTCTAGTGAGGACGAACTGAAATGGATTGACATGGGAAACCACTAAGGTCTGGTGAAGGAGAATATAGTGTCTCAATATTTGAACTGCATGGATGGTAGCTAAGGAAAGATTCTCCACATGGGAATAACGGATCTCTGCAGCAATGAGGTTCCAGCTCAAATAATATATGACATGCTCTTGGAGCTCCTCATCCTCTTGAACCAAAACGATACCAATTGTCTCCATGGACGTGACCACATAAAGTAGAAAGTCACGGCTATAGTCGGGTGGAATAATCACCGGGGCCGATGCTAAGGCTCGTTTAAGCGCATCAAAGGACTCCTGGGCTCACACATCCCAGCAAATAGTTTCCTTTTTCAAAAGACGCATAAAGCCTCTAGTCAAATTGACAAAATTCATGATGAATCTCCCTAAGAAGTTTGCCATGCCTTGCAAACATTGAATATGTCTAATGTTTTTCAAGGGAGACAATTGAGTATTGCCTCAACCTTTAAAGGGTCGACTCTTATACCCTCTTTGGAGATAATGAATCCTAATAAGTGACCAGACTTCATGCAAAAGATGCACTTGTGAGGATTTAACTTGACCAAATAATGGTGGCACCTTTCGAACACTAATCTCAAATGGTAGGAATTACGCATTCTCATGCGAGAATGAGCAACAAGGTCATCCAAAAATACTTCAATAATCGATTTGAGATCATGGAAGATCAAGGTCATAGCCCGCTGAAAAGTGGCTCCGGTGTTTTTAAAGCCAAAAGGCATATTCCGGTATGCAAATGTTCCCCAAGGAAAAATAAATACAGTCTTATGTTGGTCCTCAAGTTTAATTTGTATCTGATTGTATTTGAAAAAGCCATCCATAAAGGAAAATACCTCGCTTCCCGTACACTCATCCAAAATTTGATCAATAAATGGTGTGGGGAAATTGTCCTTAGGATAGGCACGATTCAAATCATAGAAATCAGTACATATGTGGATCATTCCCTCCTTCTTATCAACCGGAAAAAGGTTTGAAACCCACTCTGTCAAGGGAACAGGATAGATAAAACCGACATTTAACAACTTTTCTATCTTAGCCTTAATCGCGGGTGCTTTCCTAGGATTCACCGCACGCATGCATTGTCGAACAGGCTTAGCATTGGGGTAAGTTTTAATCTCATGTTTAATAATGCGAGGGTCGATACCTAGCATTTCATCATAAGACCAAGAAAATATATCACAAAATTCTTTAAAAAGCTCGGTGTACTCTTGAATCTCAGCATGGGAACATTCTACCCCAATATAGACATTCTCAATCTTGCCAGGATCACGAGAGATATTGATAGGGATGGTAGGAGATATATTTGCCATGTTTCTCCATCAAACCAGGAGAGCTTAACGGAACCATGGGACTATCAATTATCTCACTAAGAATCCCCCTATAGTCTTCACACTCCAAACGGTCAAGCTCGAGAAGAAAATAAGATCTATGATGCAACTCTTCCCAAGGTGGCTCAACGCCAGACATAGCCTTAATAATAGCCTCATCAGAAGGGAAAACCCTATCAAGGCATTCCTGTGTGTGAGAATACTGAACCACCCATGCAGGTAGTATGTAAGGGTCCTCCTCCTCCATCTACGAAAAGGAAGGACTAGGATCTGCAACACACAGAAGATTAGCTTGATAAGATATCATAGTTGTAGGCAACGGCATGTCCATCTCGATGGGCTCATTTGAAGGACTCGGTGTAGGAAGAATCCAAGGATATTCCATATATGTTGTGGGAAAAGGCACCGATCTTATCGATGATGAAGACTCACCAGGACAAGACCCTATCATAAGAACAGGTGCAAGACAATTAAAGCTTCCCATAAGGGATGGATACATTCCAACACCCACAATCCCATTTGTCGGATGAGAGTGCTCTACAATCGGGATGGAAGCTCCTGAATATTTGGTAACCGATGGATTCTTGAATGACGTTTGATCGATAGTAACTATATTTCCATTCAACGGAAAGCATACAACTTGAAATATAGAAGAAGCTACAGCTCGCATACTGTACATCCAATTCCTACCCATGAACCAATTGTAGTCAAGGGGCGCATCAACCACCTCAACCTCTATCGCAACAGTATTCCCCCCCAAATGGACCTTAAGAGAAGGAAGAATGTCATGTGGTCGAAACGATATTCCATTGAAAGCAGTCAACATGGTACTGGATTTAGACAACTTGGGGGAACCCAAACCCTTCCAACACTCCAAACACATCATGGAAGCAGCAGCACCTTCGTCAATCACAGTGCATTTGACGGTCATGTTAAGACATTCTATGTGAATCAAGAGAGACACATAGTAAGGAAAGTGAGGCTGAAGTCCCACGGTTTCAAATTTTATCATAGAGGAAGAATTATCATCATTCACACCTAGGGAAGAAAGAAAAACCTTCCTCTACGAAGGACAACTCTGAAGTACTTCAAGTGCAGACATCGCACAAGGAGTGTGCCCAAATCCTCGACAACAGAATAGTTCTAGGTAGCTCGGGCATTAGGATTTTTCCCCGAACGCTTAAGGAATCCCTTAGGAATGCGAGGTGAAAATTCAAGTTTATCCATAGGTTTTTCAATATGCAAAGGACTCCCAGGTGGATCAGGTTCCCTTCCAAGGTCGGGTTGTGATGAACCATAGTCCTTCACACGAGTCACAACCTTAGTAGCAAGGACCATGTTGATGCAACCATGACCACTAGTCTCCTATGGATCTTGATCACCACCAGACTGATCATGGGTCCTCGAGTTCATGTTTTGATTATGAGGTAAAGGGTTGGTCAGCACAGCTAGCACCTGTGCTATGAATCTCGAGGCTTCATCAATCCTAGGGCACAAGTGAGTGAGGTGGTCATCCTTACACAAATTTCAAGGAAACTTAACCTTACATTTAGGCTGCTTGTCCCCCCCAGCATTTTGGGTGTTCTTGTCATTAGATTTGGCATTTTCATTCCCATTCCCACCCTTATGATTGTTTTTACCCTTCTTTTTATTCCTTCTGGGTTGCTGGTTACCCTTCTAGTCCGACGATTGTACCGAAAGCACACTCACCATTTGGGTGGGTTGAAATGAAGCCGTAGCTTTTCCTGAGGCAGATTGGTTGATAGACAATTAACTAACCTGTTTCACAACCGAATCTGCAGGTTTGAAACTCATACAACCAACAATTCCATCGGCATGTGGTCCAGTTTTAACCTTAGGGTCGAAACTAGAACGCAGAGCATTAGGAATGATCTCATATAACAAACCAGAATGAGCATAAATAAAGTCTAATTCATGCGCCCTAAAAATGGTTTGTTCCTCATTCTGAACTCTGGATGTAGAAACATCCTTCACTATATAAGGTAGTAATGATTTAAGGAACCAATCGAGGAGAAACTCTGGTGGTATGAATACTTTAATAAATCTCTTCTGTCTATGCCACTCTTGGATATGAGCCGAGATATACGTGGCTTTATCCTGCCAAAATGTTGACAAGAGTTTTGTACCAACGTCGTAATGCACTAGTAGCTGGAAGTGGTTGAGAAAAGGAATAGCCAGGTCAACGAACAACATGAATGCCCTCCTAGGTAACTCTATATACCATTTAGTGGCAGGACCTATAAGAGTGTGTTGAAACATCCTTAAACAAATTGAATCTTTGTGTAAGGAATTTGAAGAGCACCATAGGCAAAATGTAGTAACATGTTCACTCAGATCTTCTCCTAGTTTTCCCTCAAATTTGGGAATGTCCGAGGGAAGCTTATTAGGGACATTTGGCCAATCCGAGTCATGAGATATGGGATCGTTTGTCAGTCTCGACAAGTTAGGAAGATTTAGCGTTGCGAGGAAAGGGAGCCTAGGATGAGCAGGTCGATGCCTCGCTCCTTGACAATTTTGGTTCACATAAGCCTAATTATCATAACCACCATGGACTTGGCCATAGTGCCCTCCTTTTGTTTCACCCGTGAGCCCCATAATGTTGTGTACCTTGACTATGTGGGGCTACGAAGCCATAATTCAGAGAGTAAGTGGGTTGTTGATACTCATACCCATAAGGTGAATAACCCTATCCATACTATGTCCCATAATAAGGTCCATAAGACATCCCATGAGATGTCCCACGAGACAGTCCGTAAGTAGGAATATATGCTCTAGAAGTAGTAACATGACCTCCAGAAGTAGGAATACGACCTCCCAAAACAACAGGAGGTACTTGAATCTAAGACACAATGGTGTGAGTAGCAGCAGTACGGACATGACTCGTAGCAATATTCCAGCCCAAAGGACCATGTGAATGAGGGGGAGGAATAGCATTCAAAGAACAAGGAATAGAGGATGAAGGGACATGTGAAATTATGTACTTGGTGTTCCCTATAGTCACTTGTCGAGGTTTTGGTATTCTAATAGGATTACTAACAGTAGGTCTAAATAGAATATGTGATGTAGCTTCCACCACTGGGATGGAAGGTGCAATGTGACTCGTGCTCCCAAACCTCTCTGCATGGTAAGGAATAGGAGTGCCCCCAGGAGTAGTGTTAATCTCAAACTCTGACTTGACATGAAATTTCGTATCATGTGCAGGGATACCAAACATACCATAACTACCATAACTAGTGCTCACAGGTTCATGATGAGTCTCGTCGCCCAACATCCAATATCGGTGACCTGTGAATGAGGTATCATAGCTAGAGTGAGTAGGTATTTCATGTGAAGGATCAAACCCAAAATGTGCAGGCATATTAGGTGAAGGATCAAATGTAGGAGTAAAATCTCTGTCCTCCGCTTAAGGTGGAGAAGATAGCTTAGGAATATCATCTTCATGATCTCCCATCGTGTGTGAATCAATGTGCGAAGTGGTCCACCTAGACCGTGTGTTTCTCTCTTCCAAAGAAGGAGGAGATGTAGAAGGCGGAAGTCCTGCTAAACGACGAGAATGGTGAGGAGTTGCACCTGAATCCACAACGACTCAAAAAATGCAAAAGACTCACTAATTACACAAACCCTAGGAAAGCTAATGTGCACAAAGTATACACTAATAAAATGTAAATCCAAACACCAGCAATCAAGGGTAGGATAAGGGAGCTCCCAAATGAAGTAGGTATGTCTCACCTAGGAGAGGCTTGAGACTCCCATACACAGCAAGCAAAGGTTCGTAACCAATTATTGTGGCCCTTAGCTTCAACACGTAAAGTGACTGTGCTATCCAACCCCAACCTGGGTGGGACACCTGTAGAATAACCCCTGCAAATTACCCCCCCGATATCCTAGGTAAGGCAACAAAGCTCACCTCAATATAATCAATGCTCATGTTAACCCAAAAATCTCCCACATAGCTCTCTATGGACTACACCACCCAAGGACACCATCTCATGACCCTCATATCACTCCATTTGACCCTTAATTAAACCCCCACACCCTCAAAATAGCCTAAGGAGGAAGCAAAAGGGGCTAAAACCCCAAAAAAGAGCCCAAACTAGCCTCCTAGGAGCTAAAGCCCTAAAAAATGGGCTAAAACCCTAAAAGGAGCTAAATTTAGGGAGAAAGGGGCTAAAGGCCTAGAAAAGAGGATAAAGCCTTGACCAAGGGCTTAAAACCCTAAAACCCATTAGAAAAGCTATAAAAGGAGGGTGGGGGGTCACTCTCAAAACACTTCTCCCTTGCATATTTTTATGCTGCCTGTGGATGCCTTGAGACACATTTGCCTCTCAAGCCACCCACACTCTTTATCCTCCATTTCCATTAAGCCAAATCTCCCCAACCAAGAGAGGTGCTTCCACAAGCTTGGGTATGCTGGCCCATTTCCACCTAAGAGAAGTTATACCCATGTTTATTGTTGTTTCTTAGTTTTTTAGTTTGCTTTGATTTCTAACCCCTATTTCATTTGCAGGTTTTGTTGTTAACATTGTTTTGCAGTTTATTGTAGCTTAGGATTTGTTTGCAGCTTTTGGAGGCGGAACCCTAACCCATTGTCTACAGAGGGGTTCAACCTTGCTTCATTTTTCTTCTTTCTATCATTAGTTTTAGTTTACTGTTCTGTTCTTTACATTTACGTTTTATTTTCTTGGGTGGAAATAGGTTTAACCTTTTTTGGCCTAATTGGACTGCAAACAGTAAAGAAGTCTCTCATCCCCTACAGGATGGGAGATCTCTCCTATGTATACTTTTATCCTTTTTTAGGCACAAGAGACTACCAATGAAAAAGATCCCCCACTGGAGTCTTCTTCGTGCTTTCAGACTCTCTAAAATTGAAAGCACCATCGAGCATTTACTTTCTCGGGCTCGCCAAAAATCCATGAGATTGTACCATAACTGTGTCCCTAGACACCACCCCACAGTAAATAGTTTGGCAGCATTCCCACATTGGGTCTCCTTTGTTTAGAGTACTCTACAATGTGTCTTCCTTGGATCCCATCAATATCAAAAGTGTCCACCTCTTCCAAGTATTTCCCATCTAGAGCGACTTTCCTGGTATTACAGCTATGATCCCATTCCCTTGAGTTAGTTTCATTTGTTTCCTAGTCCTCCTTGTCGTCATACTCTGAACAAAGGAAGTTTGAGTCTCCCACACTCCCCTTGCCCCTGTTTAGTTCTTTCCCTCCCCTGTTACAGAGAGAAATTCCTATGGCTTGGGGTACCACAACAGACAGCTTGACTCCAGAAAGCAATACTTCCCAATATGCAATAGAAATTAAATGTCTAATACTAAAGGATCAGACCTCGTACCTTATTCCAGATGGTAGAAGTAGATCCCCATTGAGCTTTCCAACTTGAGCTTGAATTGACAGATTACTTCCTCAACAACAAGTAAACAATACAAGCATTCTATATATCATGGTGTTAGATATATTCTAGCATATATAATCAATAATGTATAAGCATTTGACATAATCCAATGGATAAAATATTCATTCAAGCACACATTATTGGATAGGAAAAGATATTTCTATTAATATAAATCAGAGATTACAAGATACAATCTCTGAGGGGACGTCTGCGAACCGGAGAAATTGAATCCCCCACTTGGGCCTCCACCACTTCAATCCTCCATCTGTAGACAGCAAGATCACAAGAAAAAGGCAAGATTGGGAAGAACACAACAGTGCTCCAAGGGACAAAGGGATGCAAACTCAAGCATAAGTTACAGCAACAATGGACTATAGTTTATTTCCTCTCAATTCTCTCTTATGCCTTCAATGTACCAAGAGGTTCCTTATATAGTTTTTCAAAGGGGTAATGAAAGGTCAAATCCGAGTGATCTCAAGGCATATGAAAGGCCAGGAGTCAAATGAGTTGGATCCATGTCAAGGAAAACTCCAAAAGGATTTGGATTTTGTACACATCCTGATGTATGCGGTTTTAGTGGTAAAACCCACGTATATATGCGCTTATAGGTTTAAAAGTCACGTGTATCATTTTTCAGATGTTTATAGGGATGGTCAAGGAAACATCAAAGGACCAAAAATGGTCCATGGAGTCTAAGGAGTCTACAGCGGGACAGGGGAAGGCCATACAAAGTGTGATTCACCTTGAGTGGTGAAATCAGCTATAACAGATGCCCCCTAATGTGTGAGGTCAGAGGCATCCTACGATGGCCGAAATACATTATAAGTCCCTCCCATAAGTGGAGTGATGAAGGATCCCAAATGGAATACCAGCCACCCAATTAGCATAGTACAATAATACAACTCTGCACATAACTGCATACACATATAGCAGTCCCAGATACATAAGAGTACAATGGCCATGAATAGGCATGATACAAGATATCACATAAGTGGTCATCGCCATGTACAATATACATAAATCAGAATCTCCATGATGAAGATATACAAAGGACCATGATCTCCATAATGGCTAAAGATATATAACAGATAAAGATCTCCATAGTGGCTGGAAATATCTGACATATACTGGAATCAAGTCACGAGAGCTGAAATCTCATGAACACTGGCACGATCAAGGAGGTAGCATATAAGAGATGCCACCAATCTAGAAAGTCTTCTACACAAACCGCTATGAGTACATGTCCTACTATGTGAATAGAGGTGTTGAGGTTGAACATAGTAGTCCATCGTCTGATTACCGGTCATTAATGTATACCGTTAATAGACGTGAGGTCACCCATCGATGATGAAAATTCGAATCAAGGTACTAGAGTGCAAACTAACAAGTGTGAATAAATGTGTTGAGGTCGAACACTTGAGATGATCCATCTATCAGGGGACATTGATGTATTCCCAAAGACTGTCGATGGTGAGAGAACCTGCCACTGATGACTGCAAGTCTCAAGGCACTCAAAATGACTCTAAATTCCAATCCCAAAATAAATGATCTAAAGTTGATGGGATGAAATCCATTGGAAGGAGGTCATTAAGGCGTCCCCCATCATCCAACACAAGGTACTCAACAAAGCTGTATAATGTGGAAGGACTCGATCATAAGGTGCACGAACCAGTAACTATACCGAGAATGGCCTACATGCAAAGTCAAGACAACTGAGGAATGGCCGACTCAGGTTTCAACTTCCTTCGAACGAGAGCATAACGGAGTATGGTGACTGAATAAAGGTAGCATAGACTCGATATACAAACTGGGACATCTCTGCGACATAAGGGGCATCGCCTGAGGCTCCATAGGGACTGGAAGCTTAACTAGTCGGTGGAGATAAACTCAGATAAACAAGTACATCTCCTAAAGTCAAACTATAACCCAACCAATGGATGTGATACACGGTGCTTTGTTCGAAGGTGACACGACTCAATAGCTTCCATAGATAATATCTTTTCTTGTCCGGCTTTTTGGTTTTTTGATTTTTTTGGACTTTTTCAATTATTTAAAAGGCTTGAAAAAGATTAAAATGGATTTATAGTTATAGACTAGGAGGAGATGAGTGTCATAAGGGCAAAAAAACTAGTTCCAAGTAGTGGAACATACGTATTCTCAATGCAAGGATACATGTGTAGGATATCGACACTCAGAGGAAAATCCCCTCACGGTAAAAAGGGAAACAAGCTGCGAAGGATATAAAAAATGGCTCTGCATGGCTAGACATGAGACAAGTTCAGGCTATATGGCTGAAACACAATGTTAGGGGAGCCGACATAAAGCTTAATAAGGCAATAAAAGCTCATGATAATGCATTCATAACTTGACATGAGGGAGTCCCGAGGGAAATAGGCCAGCAAAAGATCAAGAGGAGTATGAGGCTCTTGTGAAATGTCATGGTAGGACTAAAAGAGACTCCCGGACCTAAGAGAGGATTCACAGAATGGGTACCAAATGCAAAAGGGAGATAACTAGGACACCCATGTATAGGAAAGCTCTACCATTCACATAGTACCACTTCTAACAACAGGATGAAGGTTCCGTGATACCATGGAATGGGTTCGTACCTATGGTTAAGATGGAATGGTCATAAGGAAATGCATAAGTGCAAGCAGATGTGAAATCCTAACCTATATGCCAGTTCAGACATAATACCTGTGATAGGAATGAATGGGTCTAATCCTTGTAGAGAGTGTATAGAAACTGGACCCTACATGACAACCATATTAGTCCAAAACAACCTGAAATAGTCAATAAAGAATCCAAACTATAGGATATAGGGAGGAATGATCATGACAAATGCACCCAAAGGAAACAATGCAGTGAACAATGGGACATAAAAAGGAAAGTAAGGTGTAGACCCAACATTCACATATCAACTACCACCCCTGTGAGGGTAACCATTGGTGTAAATATCGAGCGAAGGGAATAAAAATCCTCCACAAATGGAGTAAAGGATGTAATATGACCATTCCCAAATCTATGAGCATGGTAAGGGGCTATGATTCCCCCAAGTCTGACACCAAGGTCCATACTAGGACCAAGGACGGGTGATAGGATACCAGGCATGCCAAAAAATAAAAGGCCCCGAACTTAAGAGAGCATAAATATACTCAAGTAACCATGATCCAAAAGGCCAACTAGTGCACAAAGAGCACACTCCTAAGAAAATCTACAGCCAAAATACAAGTAAACCAAGGGGAGGATATGTGAGCTCCTGAATGCAGCAGGTATGTCTCGCCTAGGAGAGGCTCGGAACTCCCATACACTACAAGCGGAGGTACGTAACCAATTATATTGGCCCTCATATTCAACGCATAAAGCAACTGTGTTGTCTGACCTATATCTGGCCAAGACACTCACATAATAACCTCTATAAGTACCCCCTGTGATATCCTAGGTAAGGCCACTAAGGTCACCTCAATATAATAAATGCTCAGGCGGATAGTCGCAGGCGGGATTGACCGTATGGGTAGCATAGCAAAGCCTGAAACTCTCGAAATAGCCCCCAGATACAAATACAATCCTGGAAATATCTCCGGTGCTACTCAGTTATGACTAGGGGTCATCCCAATCAATAACCGCTCACACTGCCTCGTGCTTAACTCCCTTTTGAGAGGAGGATCCTGAGAAACACCAATTATACCAAGGAATTTCACACTCTCACCTAGACAGACACATACATGCTGTTGTTTAGTGGTCTTGAAGAATTTACTCACAATGAACTATTCGAAGACCCTAAAACCTAAGCTTGTTGATGCACCCTATAAAAGAAAAATGTGTAGTTAATTTTAAATTATGCATTGATTTTAGTTGGCTGTAATTACTCAAAGGGAAATGATCATGCAAATAATGAAGTTATGACTCAGTAGTGAATTAAATATACACACCATAACAAACAATGCTAAGTGCAATCTTTGTCAAATGAAAAATAGGGTATGCCACTACATGAGATGCATAAATATATATTCCTTTCCGAATGCCAATGCAATCTTTCCTATATGAAAGCCTAAACACAACTCTCATCCAAGGAATCCAATGCAAGTACCTCCTCAAATCCATATCTAAGATGAAACTAATTTGTATTTTTCAATATAAAAGGATGAAAAATGAAATAAAATTCATCTAAAACCCTCAGTCTCTGCAGCAAGTATAAAACACAAGCCCAGCAAGACACCGAGACAAAAAGAGTAATGCACTATTGGGAAAACAAAAAGGATAAATGACTAAAACTACTTTCAAAGAAAAATCAATGAAAAGGAGGTCTCTGGTCACGAAAGAAGCATCCAACAGACAACATCAGACCCAAGGAAGACCCAACCACACTCACAACCCACCCAGAAACTTCCCACAACATCAAACTCACCAAAAGGGAGGACGTACGTGATTGTTTAAAGAACAGTTGCGTATATACGTGAATTTTGGCGAAAAACCTACGTGTATAAATGGATTTTGGCCAAAAACCTGTGTGTATATGCGACTTTTGGCCAAAAATCCATTTATGTCCACAAATGTTAGCCAAAAACCTACGTATACAGAGAAGGCAGTGGTAAAAAGCAGGCCAAGGGTTAAACCAATAAAGGGGAGTGTCAATGGATGAACATACTATAAAATTCAACACAGAAACAAGGAGAAACAAAGAGAAAGTCAATAATATCAAGCCCATCGTGCCCGCAAACCCCAAATAAAAACAAGGAACATCCCCAGTGGAGTCACCAATTCTGTTACGGAGAGAAATTCCTATGGCTTGGGGTACCACAACAGACAGCTTGAATCCAGAAATCAAACCTTCCCAATATCCAATAGAAATTAAATGTCTAACAATAAAGGATTGGACCTCGTACCTTGTTCGAGACGGTTGAAGTAGATCCTGGTTGAGCTTTCCAACTCGAGCTTGAATTGACAAATTACTTCCTCAACAATAAGTAAACAATACAATCATTCTATATATCATGGTGTTAGATCTATTCTAGCATATATAATCAATAATGTATAAGCATTTGACATAATCCAATGGATAAAATATTCATCCAAACACACATTATTGGACAGGAAAAGATATTTCTATTAATATAAATCAGAGATTACAAGATACAACCTCTAATGGCACGTCTGTGAACCACAGAAACTGAATCCCCCACTTGGGCCTCCACCACTTCAATCCTCCATCTCTAGATAGCAAGCTCACAAGCAAAAGGCAAGCTTGGGAAGAACACAACAGTGCTCCAAGGGACAAAGGGATGCAAACTCAAGCATAAGTTCCGCCAACAATGGACTATAGTTTCTTTCCTCTCAATTCTCTCTTATGCCTTCAATGTACCAAGGGGTTCCTTATATAGTTTTTCAAAGGGGTAATGAAAGGTTGAATCCGAGCGATCTCAAGGCATATGGAAGGCCAGGAGTCAAATGAGTCGGATCCATGTGAAGGAAAACTCCAAAAGGATTTGGATTTTGTACACATCCCAATGTACGCGGTTTTAGTGGTCAAACCCGCGTATATATGCACTTATAGGTTTAAAATACATGTGTATCATTTTTCTATGTTTATAGGGATGGTCAAGGAAACATCAAAGGAAAAAAAATGGTCCATGGGGTCTAAGGAGTCTGCAGCGGGACGGGGGAAGGCCATACAAATTGTGATTCACCTGGAGTGGTGAAATCAGCTATAACATCCCCCTCCCCTCCCCATTTAGTGATTCAGTCTGTAGATTGATTCACACCTTTTGGTTATCTCCCTCGCACTCCTGGTCAAGGAAACATGATTTCCTTGACTAGGGGTAGGTCTCCCTCTGTCGACGCCAACACACATATTCTAGAGGATAGACCCATAGGTCCCTGTACCTTGGTTTCATTAACCTCATTGATGAGTTCCTTGGACCACTTGAGAGGAGTCCTTAGTGCCTCTCAGGATGGTTGTTTCTCACATGCTCGACTTCAACTCCATCATTGCACCATTGAGATTCATATAGGGTTTGTTCCACATAGTATTTGGTCAAAGACCCTGGATGTCACTTGACTCTAGCACATTGGTGATTCTATTCGAGGGACCTAAACCTGTTATGTCCCTTGTGATTTCTGGGTTGCATTGGAGACAATGTTCAGAACCCCCAACAGTGCTTCGATATACCTTTATGATTGATGCAAGCATACTTGTACCACACAAACTCTGACTCTCAATCAGTAAATCCATACAACTACGTACCATTCTAGATCCAGCGGACTATCAATCATGAATATATAGCATTCCATGATAATTCCATGGGTCCAATATACTAGATCAGTATTGTATTCAGCCTCACATGGAGGCAACCATTATTGTAACACCAGTTGTACATGATCGGCTCTTGTATTTTAGAGCATAGATCAATTTATTCTTCTAATATTTTCATGGGCATGGGGATACCCACCTCGTCCATATACATGTCACACATTATTTGTATCTCACCCATTGATGGGAACCTTATTAATACAAAAATCAAAAGCCACCATGCACCAACCCTGGAAGCACCACCTCTACACAACAAACTCCTATTATGTTTGTCGACCATATGTTCAACTCATGCCCTCACACATCATGGGGAAATATTTTAACCCAAAAACCCCCAACACATCTCTCTATGGTGTACACCACCTAAGGACACCATCTCATGACCCTCATATCACTCCATTTGACCCTCCATTAAACCCCCACACCCTCAAAATAACCTAAGGATGAAGAAAAAGGGCTAAAACCCCAAAAAAGAGCCCAAAATAGCCTCCTAGGAGTTAAAGCCCTCAAAAAGGGGCTAAAACCCTGAAAGGATCTAAAGTTAGGGAAAAAGGGGATAAAATCCTAGAAAAGGGGCTAAAGCCTTGACCAAGGGCTTAAAACCCTAAAACCCCTTGGAAAAGCTATAAAAGGAGGGTGGGGGGTCACTCTCAAAACACTTCTCGCTTACATATTGTTATGTTTCCTGTTGATGCCTTGAGACGCATTTGCCTCTCAAGACACCCGCACTCCCTCTCCTCCATTTCCATTGAGCCAAAGCTCCCCGACCAAGAGAGGTGCTTCCACAAGCTTGGGTATGTTGGCCCATTTCCACCCAAGAGAAGGTATACCCATGTTTATTGTTGTTTCTTAGTTGTTTAGCTTGCTTTGATTTCTAACCCCTATTTCATTTGCAAGTTTTGATTAACATTGTTTTGCAGGGTATTGTAGCTTAGGATTTTTTTCTAGGTTATTGGAGGTGGAACCCTAACCTCTTGTTTGCAAAGGGGTTCACCATGGCTCCATTTTCTTCTTTTTGTTCTTAGATTAGTTTTAGTTTATTGCCATTTACGTTATGTTTTATTTTCTTCATTTACGCACTAGTAGGAACCTACCCTTCTGTCCTATAGACAACATTCCTGCCCCTGTAGTAGGGAGAAATCCTTACTACAGAACTGGCGACCATACCAGGTCAATCCCACAAGATCCCTGGGTTTATTTTGGAAAGTTTTAGTTTTTAGCTCTGTTTTTCACCCTAGTTTAGTTTTCTATTAAATCTAGATTTGATTCTTGTTTATTTACATTTCTAGTTATTCTTGAGCCTCTTTAAGGCCAATCCAAGCCCATTTGGCCATAGTACCAGTTACTGTTGGCCATTCTATGGTTTGCAAATCACTCAACTGTGCAAAAACGGCCGAACCAAATTTCTGAAAATTCACCTGTGTTCAGGCTCATTGTCTGCCCAAACATTTGAGCCATCGGTGAATTTGCCCATGAATAGGGGTAAAAGGGCCTGTTTCCGAAGTGGGTTTTCAACCGTTTGAGGTAATTCCTCACGTTGTGATCAAAATACACTTCAAAAAAATAGGACTTTTACAGGTGCATGACCCATTTTTGGGCTTCACTATTTGATTTCATAGGGACTGTCAGTGCGACTCAGCCACCTCTATCCAGCACACCATTTCAATTTCAGTTTTTGTTTTTGTTTTCAGCAATTTATTTCATGAACAATGTGTAAATGTCAAGTAAACGATTATGGCTTAATAAAATGAGTCTAACTAAAATCAACTTAAAAACATATTGTCTTGCTTCTCCTTCCTCCTCTACCTAGTCATCACCCTCCAGGGTATTCTCGGATATGACGAAGGGAAAGCTCGTATATATCTAGGCACTCCACTATATTGTTCCAAACCATTAAAAGAGGGTGACCTGGAAGGTAGAAGGGGTAGATAAGGGTAGGTTCCTGCTAGTGGGTAAATGCAGAGAATAAAACATAAATGTAAAGAACATAACAGTAAATAAAACTAATGACAGAAAGAAGAAAAACGGAGCAAGGTTGAACCCCTCTGCACACAATGCATTAGGGTTCCTCCTCCAAAACCTGCAAACAAATCCTAAGCTACAATAACCTACAAAACAATGTTAACAACAAAACCTACAAATGAAATAAGGGTTAGAAATCAAAGCAAACTAAACAAATAAGAAACAACAATAAACATGGGTATACCTTCTCTTGGGTGGAAATGGGCCACCATACCCAAGTTTGTGGAATCACCTCTCTTGGTTGGGGAGCTTTGGCTCAATGGAAATGGAGGAGAGGGAGTGTGGGTGGCTTGAGAGGCAAATGTGTCTCAAGGAATCCACAGGCAGCATAACAATATGCAAGGGATAAGTTTTTTGAGAGTGACCCCCCACCCTCATAGACAGGAACCTACCCATGTATGACAGTAGGGGCAATGTAAGTGGATGGTCCACTACCCCCCTGTGTGGTAGGAGGGGAAGTGTGTGTGGAAAGGCCACTGCCCCTATGTGCTGCAAGTGGGCCAGCTTGGCTAGTCACTATAGGTGGTGGAAACTGACTAATGACAGTCTGCATGACTATGCTTGGGCCACTTGCCAGGTTGTGGGTGACAGGTTGTGATGTGGACATGGGTCCACTTGCTATGGATATGCCAAAAAATGGATCTGGATTTGCACTAGCCATGGTGCTTGATGGTGTAGTATGGAGGTCTAGTTTAGACCGATATGGATCTGAATTATAATGAGAGGTTGTGTGGCCCTCTGATGGTGTGGGAGATCGCTAAGAACAGCTGCGACTGTGTCGACTGAGTGTTCCAAATGGTGGTGGTTCACCTCTTAGGCGTGAGGAAGAATGTGGAAGATCAATTGTGTTAGATTTTATGTCTGAAACTTGGTGGGAATGATATTTGGACCCTATTTTTAGTGGATTCCTATTGGCTACAGGTTGTCACTCGGCCACCAAGAATGCCAGAAGACAACGTTTGGCTTGTTTCTCATAGGTGTTTCTACTCAATCGAAAGGGGTTGTTACCCATTTCGCTTGGCAATTCCTCTCAGCGGCCAGCTACTTTGGGGTTCCTATGGTACTCCTCACAATGAGTTTCTAGGCAAAGCCCAAGTACTTCCCCCAATTGAAGCAGTTAGGGACTTATGTCCTCAAAGACTGCAGAGTTGTTTGTACTTAGTGTAAATTAGTCAATTTTAAGGCTCACTTAGCGTCATGAACTGAGTTGGTTTAATTAGTTGGTATGGTGTATTTGTGTGTTTTTTTCCAGTATTTGGTTGCTGCAAATGGTTTACAAATTCATCATGGTAGATTTCATGTCATTGTGGTTGTGTATGCAAGCATAAATAATCAGAAATTGTTAACAAATACAATGATTAACCCTGAATGTTTGCTAGCCTAACTAGATGTCTACCTCACACTAATATTCCTCTTCAACCAAGAGAAGGTGCTGGGCTCTCAACAAAATGGGACTAATCCCATCTGTAGATCCTCAGATCACCTCCCAGATGCTAGGTTGGTCAATAGAGAGGATGCTTAGCACCGTGAGAAGCCCTCCTTCTCTACCCCCTCTACCTTCCAGGTCACTCGATTTTAATGGTTTGGAACAATATAATGGAGTGCCTATATCTATACGAGTTTTCCCTTCGTCATATCCTAGAATACCTCGAAGAGTGATGATTGGGTAGAGGAGGAAGGGGAAGCAAGACAATATGTTTTTAAGTTGATTTTAGTTAGACTAGGTTCATTTTATTAAGCCATTAATGTTTACATGGCATTTACACATTGTTCATGAAATAAATTGCTGAAAACATAAACATAAACTGAAATTGAAATGGTGTGCTCGATAGAGGCAGTTGAGCCGCACTGACAAACCCTATGAAAGCAAACAGTGAAGCCCAAAAATGGGTCACTCACCTGTAAAAGTCTTGTTTTTTCAAAGTGTATTCTGATCAAACTGTGAGGACTTAACTCAAACGATTGAAAACCCACTTCGAAAATGGGCCCTTTTACTCTTGTTTGTGGGAAAATTCAAAAATGGCTCAACTGTTTGGGTAGAAAATGATCCCGAACATAGGTGAATTTTCAAAAATTCATTTCAACCATTTTTGTACAGTTGAGTGATTTGCAAACCACAGAATGGCCAACAGTAACTGGTACTGTGGCCAAATGGGCTTGGATTTTCCTTAAGGAGGCTCAGCAATAACTAGAAATGTAAATAAACAAGAATCTAAGCTAGATTTAGCAGAAAACTAAACTAGGGAAAAAATCAACAGCAGGGAGGCGGTCAACAACCAAACCCTCCCAACAATGTTGCGGCAAACTGGCCAGCCCAAAACCCCCCACAATAGAATTCACCAAGACACATCGCTTCGCTGCACACAAACCAACCATGCACACTTACATTTCCCCTACTTTCATACATGGGGGAAATGTCCCCGCCACTCATATTATCCCACCCACAACACTTGGGGGCATTGGCCCATCTGCAATGGTGCCACTACAAGCACCCCCAGTTGTGCATATGCATTATGTACCTTTAAACCCCAACCCCATTGCAGCCCCATCCCACATCAACTTGGGGTCAAATATTCCCTTCATGGCTCATCTTAACTTTCCTGACTTGGCCAGAGTAACAAACGACCCCATCCACCATTAAGATTTTTGGCCTCCAATGCCAACTAAGCTACCATCAGACATACCCAAGTTTGAAGGAAAAGATGGGGAATGTCCCAAAAACCACATAATAACATTCCATCTATGGTGCTCATCCAACAGCATCATAGATGATTCCATCAGACTGAGGCTATTCCAATGCACCCTTACAAGTACTGCGACCAAATGGTACATTGAGCTTCCACAAGAAAAGTACCCAGACTTCAACTCCCTAGCCTTCATGTTCCTACAGTATTTCCAACTGTTAGGATTATTAATCCTCCCTTGTCCAAATTTGGTCATATGTCTAAATTGGGAGTCATGTCTAAATTGGGAGTCCATCCAGTCTATTTATAGTCATTAACACCATTGATTCCACTTGACCTAATTGGGGCACATGTTTCAGTTACTAAAGTGTGGGGAACACTAATTGAGGCTCATTGCCACTGATTTCACTTGATTGCATCAGTTTAGGAGCCTCCTAGACCAATCCCTATAATTTAGGAAGCCACTGGGAGTGTTGAAACCAACCAAGGTCAGTTCACTTCAGTTAATGACTAGTCAAGCTAAGTTAGGAGTCAGTTACATTCAGTTCTAGTCCTCTACATTCAGTTAATGCTAGGTTTACTTGACTGAACACATGTGGGTCTCATTTCTCACCTACCACAGTCAATTAACCTTAGTCAACACTGAATGTAACACTTGATTTGTGTTTTAGAGCTCCGATGAACTCTGGTTATGGTTTAGAAAAGGTCAGTTAACTACTGAGTCCTCTGATAGTGATTTAGACAAGGTATTGGTTACCTATAGTCAAGTAGAGTTTAACCAATTCAAAATTCCTCATGTGGATTCGAATTGCTTGTGGTTATTAAAGCAATTTTACTTCATTGTAATTATCATCGGATTACTTTTTGATTAATGAAAGCATTCACAACTGCAAGCCTTTTTTGCACTGTTTTATTCTTCAATTGCTGAGTAAATTGTGAGATCCACTTTGTGAGTTGTGTATTTGTCTATAGATCTATGTGCTCAAATTTACATGGTATCAGAGCCTCAGTAGACAAGACTCCTCTCCTCCTCAGATCTCTAGCCGGATCATTTTTTTGGAAAATTGCTCTTTCTAGTACTGTAGTAGAAGCGAATAATTTACCACTTAATATCCCAAGTTAAGAAATTGTTGATCAAGATTGCTTGATCAACTATGTTGGGTGTGAAGAAAATTCCAAAAGTGTAGACTGTCGACCTTATTTTGCATGTTTGATTGTGTGACAGGTTATCTTACAGCATTCGCTACAAGCAGCCCTCTTTTCTCACTGCATTCACTACAGGAGCTCAGTTCCTCCTACTACATTCGAAATGGCTCATTCAATAGAGGCTCTCACTCCCTTCAACTATCACCAGTGGAAGGCAAAAATGGTGGTAATTCTCCACACCAAAGGGCTCTTCAGATGCATAGAAGAAGTAGAGGAAGAGCTAGATTCAGATAAAGACAGAGCTAAGTACATGAACAGGCTTGATCAAGCCCTTGGACACTTACTATCCTCAGTATCTCAACATATTTGGTTTCAAATTCTAGAATTGAATACTCCCAAGCTAGTTTGGGACAAACTTGCCTCCCTATTTGATAAGCATGATGAGATGAGGATCCATCAGCTAGAAAATGATCTGATTACTCTCAATCCATCCAGTTTCGAATCTCTGAATGCATTCTTCACAAAATTCAAGAACCTGATATATCTATTGAATCAATGCAAGGTGGAGAAGGATGAAGATCAACTCATCCTTGCTATTCTCATGAAGGTCAATTCAGACTACTCAGTCTTTGTATCCACCTTCCAAACAGTAAGGCTCACTACTCCAAATTGGAAGATGCCCACTCTTAATGCTTTCATTCAATCTCTTAATTCTGAGAATGATAAATTGATCCAAATGGGGATCATTCGATCTCCCAAAGATCTACTTTTAGTTGCAAGATAAGATAAGGTAGCGAATGACAAAGGTAAGCAAAGAGATGAGTCCCCTGTGAAGAAAGAGCAGTCAAAAGAACCTTCAAGTTCAAAGAGAAGAAAGAAGAATGGCAAAGGAAAGGTCCTCTGCTCTTACTGTGGAAGGGGCTTCCATTTAGAAAGCTCCTGTATGAGAAGACAACTTGATGAAATGGCCCTTCTCTTGAGAAAGCACAACATTTCTGTACCTACTGGCGCAAGGAAGGAAGACTCTGAAAAAGAGGAAGAAGAATACCAAAGGAAAGGACATGCACTGAAGGCTTGCTACACACCAGCACCTATCTTCCTCATTGATTCTGGAGCTTCCAACCATATGGCTGCATCTAGAGAATCATTCTCTTCTTTTCAGTCCTTTGATGATCCTAGTAATCAGATGGGCAATAATAGTAAAGTCAAAACAAAGGGGAAGGGCTCTATCCAACTTGAACATGGAAGGTTCAAAGATGTGTTATTTGTTCCCTCCCTAGCTTCAAACATGTTATCTGTCTATCATATGACCCATACTGGATCTCCAAAGAGAGTGATCTTTGGTCCTGAATTATTGGAGATCATAGATATCTCTACTAGGAGCATCATAGCAAAGGGTACTGCAAATCATGCTTCAAAACCATATGAGTTCTCACATTTCATGCCTCCTTCAGAACCAGTGCACTCTCAGCAGCCACCTGCAAGGGAAGGTAAAATCATTGCATCTACTTCTTTTACAGCTTCTACTAGTATTGCAAATCCATCTATATCAGTTTATGACCTTGAGTTTCAGGGTGACTCAGATCTAGGTTCAGTCCCTACTTCCAAATTGGAAACTAGGAAGATGATTGGAACACTAGTACAAGAGATCAATTTTGCCACGGCAAAACATGGCAATATCCACGGAAAAGCGTGGATATTGCCACGTCTAAGTGTTTTTTTTTCATGGAAACAATTCCGCGCAATAGAGACAACCCCTAATTTGCGTTGCAAGAGTGACAATGTTCTATATTTCGTTAGATGTCCAAGTCGTCGCTATATCCACGCCTGGTCGTCTCTGTATCCATGCCTGGCCGTCGCTGTATCCACGCTCTGTATAAGTTTTTTTTTTTTGAAATGCAAACCCAAGAATAAGACGTCGCTATAGCCACACCTTGCCATCTCTGTATCCACGCCTTGCCGTCTCTGTATCCACGCCTGTCCATCGCTGTATCCACGCTTTGTATAAGTTTTTTTTTTTTTAAATGCAAACCCTAGGAATAGCGATGGGGATTCTATACCTGCAACGGGCTCTTCACACACAAATTTGATAAACTTGATCACTTTGAAAGAAAACAAGTCACTCTCCTCATGAAGATATTTTTCTTTGTGACTAGGATTTCTTGTAGAATATTTTCTCCAATCCATTCATGTGATGCTCCCTAAACAACTATAACCTTTGAAGAGAGGATGCTTCATAGTAGATTGTTATAGTTCTTTTCAACGTTATATACTCTTCAATGAATGATTCCTGACTTTTTCCATATATGATATATTTTAACTTAAGCTTAGAGCCTCCACTTGTGAGAATCCTCTCTGTTGTGTCAACCTTCTCCTTTAGAATAGAATTTATCTTCTTTATTTAGATATTCTTAATCCCAATCTAGATTTTAGTCATTTTACACATGAATTGTGAGGAATGGTTTTATTGCTTCTTGCACTTCCTATACTAAGTTTCTTGATAGCTATTCTCAACCCATCTCATTTTCTTCAAACCTTATGATGGGTCATATTGTAACCTATAACGATTTATTGAGATTATTATAAAATAAATGGAGGAGGACCTTTTGGGGGTTCTAGATTTTTGGAAGAATTCTTGAGACTGAATTCTTGACTTCCCTTGGCTTTGGTCGGCCAAGGGATTGGTTAGTGGTAATTATCATTATGGCATATATTTCGTGAGTGAGAAGCTCTAGGGATCTTGATCGAATATCGATAATTTTGGCTTGGAGGATTCCCCACACTATTTTTCCTAGTTGGCTTGGAGGATTCCCATATATGATAAACCAATTGATTTTTGTTGCACCAAAATAATTCTATCAAATATGCCAAAAAATGTACAAGTATACATCAACATTGCACCATAACCTTTCCTATTTTTAATTTATGTATGATGTATTGTGGAAAGTGATACGGTCAAGAGGGGTGAAAACATTGTAAGAGAGGAAACTGTACCTTCACTGGGGGAGGCTGTGTAGGAAATCTTGATTGTCGGCGATTAAAATCAATATCATCTCCACCCTCTTCTCTGCATACCTCATTCAACAATGGCTCTCCCATCTCTCGTACCACTCTGAAACTTACCTTTCTCCTTCTCCATGAAAGAAGACTCCGCATGGAAGTTTGTGGCAGAGAGTGATCAGAATATGAAGAAGATGGATTGTCAATCAACTTTGGCATTGGTTCCAAATTGGGTAAACTCTTCGTCACCCAAAGTTTTCCAACTACATTTTCTAGAGTCTAGATGGAGGACACCTTCAATGACAAGATTGGTTGCTGCCAAAGGTCCATAACTCAAACACTTATTAAATTTAGAGCAAAGCCTATAATCAGCTCCATCCCCTTCACATTCATCAACAGAAGCTAAGTCATCTGACTCGGAAAATTCACTTTCTTCACTCCCTAGAGACAATTTCTCATCACTCTTGTCTTCTTCTTCAGACGCCTTCTCTGATCTCCCTATTGCAACATATTCTGTGAAAAAATTCACCTTCCTTAAACCTACTTTCAGAGCAGATAATTCATCCTTATCAGATGAGAAATGGCCTCCAATAAAATATAGTGAAGGAACTATAATCCTATGAAAAACATCCATTGTTTCCTGGGATGTCTGAAGCTCCAAAAAGCTGAGAGTAATCTGCATTAATCAAAACACTGTTGTCCTCAAGTTGAAGGTATACAATGGAAAAAGGAAATGGACATGAAAAGGACTCCCTATTAAGAATGCACCCAAATATAGAAGGCTGCAACCCATTATATATGCATGACTTAATATTATCAAGAATCAGTAACCCAAAATATTTCCAAAACAATGCAACAGAAATAAATTTAACAAAGTTCCCAGTCAAAATGTGCGAAAGTGCAAGAAACAAGTGACATAATTGTTTCCAATGATTCAATATTTGAGATCATCATTAGATACTAGTGTGTCTACCTTGTAACTAGAGAGTTTTATATATTCAATGGTGACCTTATGCAAATAGTAAGTTCTTAGGTAAAAACCAGATAGAATGACAAAAGGAGCTTAATCTTACACAAAATATTGTTTCAGTTGTCACTCCTCCAATGCAACAAGAAACAGGGATCTTAGTGCTCTATTTTGAATCCTTTCCACATAACACAAACTCTCCAAGGTTCATGAATGATGTTCCTATGATAGACGGCTTAGTCCTTGGTTCCTGTATCAAAGAAGGGAGGGTAGGGTGTTAAACTATGAAAACAATATTATCACAAAATCCATATAGACCAAGTGTAGCATCTAAAATTTGTGCATCCTTATCTCTGCAGAACTAGAGAGAATCATGAATTGAGTATATTAAACTACTATTATGTTAAGTCACAAAAAGTTTCCTTGCTCAAATAAGACAGACATATTGTAGGTGGATGGATTGGACATAAAACCAATAAAGGTGTTATTATCAATAAGAAAGTAAATGCTATGGATTCTGGAAACTGTATGAATGGCATGAAAAATACACATATCAATACAACAATGTCCAAGAAATATGATAACATAAGTTGATCTTTTTCAAAATTTGGTGTGAAAAAACTTAAATGTGTAATCCTATCTAGATGCATTTCGATTGCCTAAACTCCAACTGCCATGTTTAAGGTCAAAACAGCACAACCAGTCAAAAGTTTCCACAAATTCCTTGTAAGATGCTTATACATTACCTTGGGCATTTCAATTGTACTCTGAGATAAACATATGAGGGTTCTGACATCTCCATTGAGTTCTCAATTATAGATGCCACATTAGACTTTAAGCAGATCCTACATATATGATGCTGGCAGCTGGTGACAAAATTATCATCAGGATTATGATGTTCACATCTGCTGGATGGACCTGATGAAATAAACATAAGAGGTTCAAATAAATAATATGATTCTGATTTTAATCATATTTCAAATAAATAAACATAAGATCTTCATTATGTTTAAGTCCTGTAAGCAATTGCAAATGTATTATGGATACCTCACCTTTGGAATCAACAAAATAAATGTACTTTCAAAAATAGGATGCCAGCTAATGTAAAGTGAATCTAAATTTTTTATAAATGAAACACAAAACCAATTGCCACAAGTGAAGCAGCAACCTCATCACCATATACCTGGATTCCATAAGGAATGGGATATCAATGCATTAGTCATCAATAGAAGTAATATCCTTCCATAGAATTCTTTTGGCAGGGAGATCCATTCTTTTAAGATGGCAATATTGACTGAATGAACCACTGTAAAATAGGTTTGCATTGACCTCAACACTACCAAATATATCAACTAAAGATTCCTTGATTGCATCATGTGACATAATGCAGAAACTTGAACCAAGACATACATGAACATATTGATCATCAGGCACTTCTTCTGTCAGAACAGACAGCGGTCACAATATCCCAGCATTTAAAAATATCTGACAGTGGTGACAATATCCCAGCATTTAAAAATATGGTTTCAAACATGTTTTGTACTCTATTATTTTCTGAACCCAAAATTGTCATGGTTTGCATATGAGTGTGCTCCATTACTCATTGAGACATCTTCAAGTTTGAATTTTCTATAAAAAAGCACATAAGCTGCCGATGTCTTTATCTCATCCTCACTAATGGGAGAGACATGACTATCATCAAAATTATACCACCTGTTCTCATCAATAGGCTGCACAGAGAGATTGAGAAACTTTTAAAATATATATATGTAGTTTCTATAACCCAGCAAGCACGAACCTCCAAATGATCTATATACCCAAAGAGTAAAGAAACTCACAGATTTCTTTCTTTTTCAAGCATAGAAATGAAAATATATGCAATTTACATCATGAAATAAGCATGCAGAATTGTCCAATTCCCTAAACGATAAGGTGCATGGAACTATAAAGGCATGACTTGATAAACTCTAAGTTGCCAAGAAACATGGGTACAGGGACGGGGATGCCACTTTTTGAAACAGGGTACTTGGGTAC